>JAHWFP010101904.1:3448-13986 GCA_023313725.1 Lithobius niger | reverse complement strand
AAAAAAAAGATCTTGTGCGTTCAATATCACCCAGGCTTGCTAGAAATTTGATAATGTGCAAATAACACGTTAAAATGAACAATTACTGCCTGTGCACAAACCCACTGCATTTGGAGGTGACTGAGTGAGACAGAACTTTTTTAATTTACATTTTTTTTGAAAACTTGTAAGAAAATTGTAGCCTAACAGCCACTCTGTCAGGAAAAGTAAAATGATGAGAAATACCCTGGTTACGGAGGGTACGATTTTGTAAATAGCGACCAAACTTGGCCCAGAGAGTAGATAACTGGGCAGTGGCTAAAATAAGATGCTCGAAAAAAAAACTACAAAAGTGATATCTAAAACAAAACCCACAAGGATTAAAGAACCCGCCTAGTTTCAGCTAATCAAAGTAGTGATTTCAGAGCCAAAATGGCTGCCACCAAGTTGCTACATTAGTTGCCAAGCTAATCCCACCGACTATTACCTCTCACGTTAAATCAAAAACTAGACCATTGCCACCGATAGTAGCAATGGTTAGGTTTTTGATTTTAATTTTTGATCTAATACTAGATGGGATTAGCTTGGCAACTAATATGTCAACTTGGTGGCAGCCATTTTGGCGTGGATATCACTACTTTGATTAGCTGAAACTAGGCGGGTTCTTTCACCCTCGTGGGTTTTGTTTTAGATATACATATACGCTGTATATACCAAACTGCAAATAAACCTAACCTTAAACCTTGCCTGTCGGTGTGTCGGTCGACCGCACTGGCTCTTAAGAACATCCCCAATGACTAATCGTTACATAATAAACATGCAATCGCGTTAATCTATTACTAAACACATCCTCGATGACTTAATCGTGACGTAAACTGCAATCGCTCTTAAAATAGCTACAAATATCCCAATGACGTCGTATATGAGCCTAATCGCGACGTAATAAACCTGCAATCGCTCTGCAGTCGGATGACACCCTCCAGGGTCAACACGTCAGTCACATAGTTTTCTGTTAGCAACCGTTCTCGTGCAGTTTTTTCTTATACTGAGTTTTTTCCGTGCGATCATTTCATTATTGTGTAGGCCTTTGTGTTTTTGGTATCTGTTTAGTTAAGTCGGTTTGCATGGCCTTTTATTCTTTGTTTTAGCAGTTTTGTACATAATTCTGTGACTTTTTTTGTATTAATTATTAAATAAACAAATTCCATTTTTTTTTTGGGGGGGGGCGGCCGGGCTACTATTAGTGAAAGCAGTCCACTCACAACATTCATGCAAAAATACGGCTTTGATGCTTTTATTTTGTTTTGTTAACCTATTCTTTCAACTGTTAATTTGTATGTTCTAAAACCGGCTTTTATTGGAATAGGCATTTATTGGTTAGGTCCAAACTTTTGTGTTTGGGTGGGTGATCGCCTGGGAATCCAAGTGCTGCAGACATAGGACAGATGACCAGGAGTGGTTAACGCTCGCTAAAACCATTTGAACCCTTTGAATTTTGTATTCATGGAAGGATCACTATTGCATTGTTATGCTTGAATTATGTAATATAGTATTTGGATTAACAAATTTTAAATCTGTTATTTATTTTTGGGTTGCATGATAAATACTTGTGCGTTCAAGACACGATCTTGCAGTCTGAAAATTAGACACATTAGGAGTGTTGGCACTATTTTCTTAAATTATTGCCTGAATTTTTTTGTCAAATGATTGGCAACAGTAAACTAGGTTTACTCGTAAATTATTGTAAATTTTGCAAGACCAATATTTTCTGGAGAGGGAAAGTGCTGTATCTGCATTTTTAGGATTAAGATGTTAATTTACTAACAACTCAGGGGAAGTTCAACTTGCAATTCAAGAAGCATAACAAAAAATTTGCAAACATAAAGAACTTTCGGGCTATTTACTATTGAGTGCGTCTTGGCTACACCAAATAGAAATTTTCTTTTTAAAATTTCGAAAAATAGAATTCCTTCTTCGGAATCACAGGCTCCTATTTATTTGTATTCCTGTCTGGATTTTGGACACAGACAAGTTGTTCCCCTTTGAACTTTTTTCCGACTTATTTTGTGGACCACCCTGCATTAAGCTATAAAAAAAAAAACTAACGTACATCAGGTACTACGACACAGGCCAAGCACAATATTACGATATTGACGGTTTTTAGGGTTGGCTAGTTATTGTGATAAGTAATTGATAAGACTACTTTGGTAGGTAGACTAATTTGGTGCAGGATAACGTCTGTGGCTCCTTTTTGTGTATTTACAGCGTGTAGGTTTCTAGAAAGAAATTAGATTAGCCCAAACCATTTTGTTTTTTGTTTACTGATCAGTACTGATCTTGTTTACTGAACCCAAAAGCCTTTTTATGTGGTGGATAATGGTTTTGCTGTCCAAAAATTGTAAAAGTTGGGTGCTGGAGTTTGTAATAAGCTGCACCGACAGTCTAATTCGAAAATGGGACCAATTTTTAAATTAAAAAAAAAAAGAGAAGATTTCGGATAAATAAATTGCTCATAAAATATCTCTGGATTTTGGATATTTTTACTTTACAAATTGAATATGCAAAACGTTCATAGATGTACAATTTTTTGGAGCAATGGTAGGCTATGTGCTGGAGCTGCTGGTTCTGCTACCTGAATCTAAATTGAATTTCACCTGTCCGGGGTGAAATCCCATAGAGGAGAGAGAGAGAAAGAAAATTTATTGGGGCCACAGGCCGTAGCTACATGCCCACTCTAAACGAAACTACAACATTGTGAGTGACAGAAGACGTTTTTGGACTTGTGTGGTCGTTGTTTGTTTCAATAAGTTTCTTTTACATAATCAATGCTTCTTGTCATTATCTGTCTTATGTTACAGCGTTTCTTCATTGTTTTAAGCCTATTCAGTTGTCATATAGACTATATATCTTCACGTTATCTTGAAAATGAAGATGTATAACAATTGTAAACAACTCTGATACCATTTGTTAGCTTGTTATCTCCCAGACATGCAGTGCTGATTTTTCGCTTGAAAATGTTTTTCTCCCGTTTTAGTTAAATGCTGCATTGTTTTTAAAGCCCTAACTAGCAACCCTTCCGAATGTCAATCCAGTAGCAGTCGCCACTTGGCCAGTAGACTTTACAAAGCACTCGCCATTTCAATTTTTACTCGCCACATACCAAATACGTCTTGTATGATGAAGGGTTTCTCCAATTTATGCATTAACAAAATTGTGCAATTTTCTTAAACTCCAGTATTAATGCAGAAAATCCAGTTATATAGCCCTTATAAATCTGAGCATAACGCTGCAAACTGTTCGTCTCTAACTTATACGGTTCCAGAGATACCCTTTTTTTTAGTGGCATGCTCTGTAGCTAGTCGCCGATTTGGCGAGTAAGGCTAAATTCCAAGTCGCCAACTGTTGATTTCCACTCGCCAAATGGCGAGTGGCGACCGACATTGGGAAGGGTTGCAACTAGACTGGCTGCTCGCAGTTACCCGGTATCGCAGTGTGGTGAAGACTTCAGTATTAGTGCTTTAACACAACATCAACCATACGATTATAGCAATTTTGGCCTTGCAGACACGCGCATCGCTTCGCACGAAATTGTCTTCTGTCTGGAGAGGGCTTAAGACTTTCGTTTGAATCCCACTCCGTCCAATTTCCATTCTAATTCATTGTATATTTTCAGGTTAGGCCTACTTTTAATGAAAATAGCAAATTTGAGATTTTGATACGTATGTACACTAAAACCATTTGTTTGAAAAAAACACCCATTAGACACAAATAGAAAATGTTTTAGACGCTGTTGCTGAAAAAAAAAACATACGAAAATATCAAACACAAACTTTACACTAATGCCGCAAACAATTAAGACTTCACAACAGTACTGACTTAAATTTTCGAAGAAGTCGGCCTCTCTTCAGAAAACACGAAAAAATGGCAAAGAAATTTGTAGGCTACATATCTAAAATTTCTTATTTTTCGTGTTTTCTGAAGAATAGAGGTCGACTCTTTGAAAATTTAAACCCATACTGTTGTGAAGTCTTGTTTGTCGCATTAGTGTAAGTTTGTGTTTTATGTCGGAATTTTCAGCTACTGTAATCGCCGATTACAGGTATTTACGAAAAATTTTACCAGTAGTAAGAAACCTCCTTTAAACAAGTGTTTATTTTACAATACGTGTTCGTAGTAGGCTAAGCGTTTTCGTTTAAAGTTTTCAAAAACATGCGTTTTAAGACTGTTTTGCATCCTTCTCAATTTTTGGTTCTAGCTCGTAGTGTTTAGCGATTTCAAAATTTATCACGTTATGCGAGCCGATTAAATATAAAAATACGGTTTATTGCGATTTGTTTGTATTTGCTTCGCGTAAATAGCTCTACAATAGCTCTATCAAATACGCGCATTCGGCATAACGCCGAATTCCTTCGTCAACGTGAATAGAGTGGAATTGAATCTAAAATTGTTTAAAGGCACGTTCCGCCTGCCTTATAACACCCACGCGCAGATCGCCTCCGCGCATGTTACCATTGCCAAGGTCTACTGAAAAGTAACGGCTACTATCTCGGTTGGCTTTGGGGATCGTATACGAAACAGCATCAAGGTAAAGATTGTGTCACCACAAACCAGAATGATTTTATTTTGACATCACAATTTATAATTTTTTAGCCTAGTACACTATAATTTTTCTTCAATCTATTGGCATAATTAATTTTAATTTTTACCGCTTTGGTCTTTCAGATTTTTGATCTTAGTAATTATTAGCAAATGATTAAAATTAATACATGCGCGCAAACACACATATTAAACTTCAAGGTTATTGTAGGCGTGCAAAGGATCATATACGTGCAGGACACAGTAAATAAAGTTCCCAAATATTCAACAGAAAATCTCGTAGACGGTCACAATTTAAAACGGGATTTTTAGCAAGGGAAAGACTTAACGGTAAGTAAATAGACCATTGGGGCCGTACTTGATGTGGAGCTTCGAGAAAAATGGCGCTTGGAGGAATGTACCTTAAACTCCCAAAAATGGGTTTTGTTATAAATAGAACGTCAAGTACCAGAATAAAAAAAAAAATATTTTTAGGGGTACAACCCCGTTTTTATATATATATATATTTTAAAAATTGAGTTGGTTTCAGCACATAAGTTTCCGAAGCAAACACCACGTCTTGCCGCAAATTAGTAAAACATTTCTCAAAATCTCACCATAACATTGAATATTTAATTCGAAGCTTAGAAAAATTAGAAATATTGGCATCTTCCAAAGATTTATTAGGAATATGAAAGAATTGTTTTACCATCTTGCAGAAGCATTTTTGGTAATTAAAGCAAAAGTACGGTTTTTAAGTAATTTACATTAAAAAAACTAAAATGGCTCTCCCACTTTACAGCCACTAATTTCGGGTTTAGTTTTAAACAGAATTACCGGTTTATGAAGCACAGAACTCCGGAAATATCGCTCTGAAGTTAGCCATAACAACGGAAAATTCACTTTCCAAAAAACCTAACCGCCCTATTCCAGAAATCCACTCAAGTGTGAGTGTGAGAGGGCAAGTGTGAGTGCAAATATCTAGGGTCAACAATTTTAGCAAACCACAAAAGCGAGTGAGTATCATGACACCTGAGGATATTTCTAGATAAGACACATTTTAACCCTTGCACTCACCCTGCCCCACTCACCCTTGAATGGAATACGGCTGTAAGACACAAACCATGTAACAATTATTACGGTTTTCGGTTTTATTTCGGTTTTAAAGACAACGTTAGAATCTTGATCTGACTATTCCTCCTGTATATCAGAGGATACCACTTCCGAATGCTGTAATTAACATTTTTATGACTGTGTAAGCGTTTTCGTAAAACACTTTTCAAAAACGTTTGCTGTAATAAATGTTATTTTGCACATTTCCGCAGGAGCTAATAAATGAATACACATCGGGAGTGTTCAAGCTGTAACTATGCTTCTTCCCTTGTTAGAAGATCGACTGGGAGAGAAGCTGATTTTAAATGATAGTCTATTTTATTTTTGAGATTCTGAATCGTGATTACGAAATTAAAATTTTAAAAATCGCGTTTAAAATCACGACTGTATTATGCGATTATTTTCAATTAAGGTTATGGTAAACTAGTAGAATCCTGAGATAAGAAATCAGACGGTGGGATCTTAGCTAGGCGTATTTTATTAGTTACACGTATTTACATTAGTATGGTAGCAAATGATACTCTAGCTATAAAATAATGGAAGGTAGGTATTTCTGACATGCTAGGCTTGTTGATGAACGATCAGCTACTTGTTAGGTTACAGGTTTTACGAATCTGAGCCTACTGTGTTAAATTATGATCATTTAAAAAATAAATTATCGTGCAATTATTCCCGTGCAATAATTTTTTCAATTCAGCTGTTCAGGAAGAAATTAAGCCTAAGGGCGCGTTTATGCTACGACTCGCATTTGCAATATCGCAGCTTCTAGAAACCATCTGAAATTCCAACATGGCGGCTGTTTTTTTTAGCTCTGCCACCTGGCAACGAAACGAGCCTATAATTGAGTTTAGAAGCGATTGGAAAAATTGTTTCGTCATGAGGAATTCTTTATCTTATTGTGACGAATTATAAGACTGCAAGCATTTGTTCAACCAGGTCGCGCTGTAACTGTGGCAACGACATGTTTGCCATCGCGATTAAATTTAAGCCGCAAGAATGCAAAGGTGAGTCTTCCAAATACCCCAGTAACTGAATCTAAATTCCCCAAAAAGCATTAAAAATGTAAATATATACTTTTGTTTCCTTTTCCGTTTTATTCCATTTTTTAATATACCACTAAACATTAATTTTAAAGGTCGGAGGAAAAAACATTGCAAGGACTGTTTTTTGTTGCCCCTCACAAGGTTTTGCAAGTCGGGCTTCCTCCATTTGTAACCAGGTTCCTCTTACGGATTTTTCCCGCCCCTCGCCCCATACCTGGATTTTCGTCCACACGTGTTCGATTAAAGTGTTTTCGGCACTTTTATAACGTTGGTTATTCCAGAAAATAGTCACGAGTAGTCGTTCCACATTTAGTCACGACCTGGAACGAGATATGGTACATGCAGTTATAATAAGGTGGACACTCCATCGAACTCTGGGGTTGTACCAGTCGATAACCTAAGGGTCGAATTAACAATGAGGCAGCTGCTTTGGTGCCCATGCAGTCTAGGGGTCCCCACGTTTTTTCCAATTTTTTTTTCTTTTAAATAGTGATGTCCCTTTCACGTATACTTATGTTGCATTAGGTTTTGTTTTAACCTCCTAAAACTATTTCCTTCTCCAACAACATTGGCTGAGTAACACGTTTACCATCGGCTGTCAGGTTGTAGCACAGGTCAGGCAGTAGATACGGTTTGTGTTCTTCCAGAAACTTTTCTGGCAATGGCCGATGGCCTAGCTTGCTCAGGCTCGATTATATTGGTCAACTCCTTCTACAATGTAATTTTTAATTGCATAGGATGGCCCACGTTTCAGGATCGAAAACCACATTGTGTCCGAAAACGTGGGTCGTATTTTACGAAACTTATGAAAATGTTAATAACTCTACTTCGTTAATTAACAAAAAAAAATACTGATCACCATTTCAGTCATTTCAAAAATTCAGATATGTTAGCACAATATCACACGCAGAGACACTTTGCAAACAGTCTATATCTTGCAGACGTTTGCAAGTATGTGTGTGATATTGTGCTAATATATATCTGAAGTATTTAACACGAGTGTGAATGGTGATCGTCGTTTTGCAACTAATGATACAGACTTTCAAGGTAAAAACTTTACGGTTTTTCTTAAACTTTTATTCGGTTTAGTCGTGATGTTACATGTAATTGCATGTAACGTTGTACCTTCTATACTCGCGAATGCATCGAACAGAACAACGGGTTGGTCAGTCGGACATTGTAAAGGTTTTTCCCTAGGAATGTGACCTACTTTTGCCCCATTGAATATAATTTTTCATTCAGAAGCGTGGTCCCCATTTTTACTTAAAAAACGTTTTGGACTTTTAGACATTTTCAGATTTATACCTTTTTTTTATGGGCTAGCCGCCTACCCTGTATATAGTGCCCCCCACCCATACAAAAAATTCACTGCAAGGAAGCGATATGCGCGGCCAATTCTTTGGCATGACGAGGCAAAATTACAAACTAATCTCTTATCAAGGATATTAACGTCAAAAATAACAATTAAACCAACTCAACTCGTCCAGCATAAAATAACGACTAGGCCCACCCTGCCCTTGAGCATAATTTTATTTTACGAAAAAGAATATCAAGGTTAAATCTTGAAGCTGTCGTGCATTCTCACGGAAAATCCTCTTGTACACAAACCACATTACAATGGAAAAACTAAACATTAAACGAATGTCCCGATAAAATTGGTTATTCTCCCACCAGGACAAACCAGTATAAATAGCTGAGCAAAAATTTTCTATCCTCATCTCACCTGAATTAGCAGGCGAAAGGTCAGGTTCCATACTGACAGTTTTAAAGCTGCCTTGGGTCCATTTTATTTATTTTTATTCTTGTGCTCCCGAGTGTTTTTCCCAGCGGCCAGTTTAGTCAGTGGAACATAATTTTTGCTGCTTGTTGGCAATTTTAATGTGTCAATATAAGCCTACCATTTGAAAGGGTTTCTTGCCAGCATGGCGATGGTATGGGGCAAGGTGGTCTGATGGTTAGCATGACCGTTTCATGTGCCAGGGGTCGCGTCCGGCCTTGGCCACCCCTGGCATTTTTGGGAAGAGAAGGGCCCTGTAGTGTCTCGTACTCATGTCGATTGTGGCGTGTAAAAGAACCTAGGAATTTCCGATGGGATTTACCTAGTCTCCTCTGTCCTTCTGGTGCCATGGCTTCGGCTGGGAGCGCGTCAAAAACTACAGCATTGCGATGGTCCATGTCTTCTAGCTCATGTCTTTTACTCCATTTTTTATTTTCTTACATTAGATTTGACAAATGGCTTTGGCCATGCTTTACGGTGCATTATTTTATTGCTGTTGAAGAATTACTGACAATGATACCTGGCATTGCCCGTCACTTGTCCCTCACGTTTGGCGATGACCATTCTGTCCCTGGTAGGTCTAACCTTGGTGGTAAGGCATTCGTGACCCCAACCTCCTTCCATCAACCCTTCCTCTACAGTCGATCCATTGTCTTCGTTTTAAACTTTGTAATTAAAATTTTTTTTTTCTAATTTTAACGTCGGATGGCAGTTAGCGACCACCAGGTCCTTGCCATTCCGGTTGCGTTTGCAACAAACTATTTTATTATTATATTAATAGAAGTGTGAAGCAAAATACTAATGAGACGTGTTCATATTCAAAACATTTACGGGACCTGTGAACCGACAAGGCCACATGAACATGCTGCATTTTAATGGGAAACGTTTGTTGTGACAAAAGAATTATCACTAGACTGAAGAATTTTTTTTCAATGGCGTCGTATGTCGAAAAGTTAATTTGACGACTAAAAATAGCCAATGGCCAGTTAGAAAAATGGGAATGTGCACCTGTAGGTGCACAATAAGAATGAACTTAAAATATTATTTTCTCGGAGTATTCTCATTTATTCACTCATTTCTGTGGTTTGATCAGAGGTGGAAACCAAAATTAGTTTTGATACTCATGCGAACATTAGCCTAAAAAAATATTTTCATTCCATTTTTGTTACTAGTTGAAAGAGTTGGGATTTTGGATAGTGTTTGTATAGTGTCACTCCCACTATTTTTCCAAGCTTTGCAAAAACAATTCACTACCACCGAGGAACTTGGGTCCGAAATAACCGAACTTGGTCACGGCGCGCGTTTCTGGCATGCTCTACGTCCAGAAAAAAAAAATCATTGTTTCTCAGTAGCGTGCTGGGCACTTGGAGAAACTCGGTAATTGTTAACGGGTTTGGCATAAATACACTATTTTATTCCTGGCTAAATTCATTAGCTCCATGAACTCCATAATGCAAAGTGCACCAAGTTAATGGTGGAAAACGCGTCAATCGTATTACGTTCGAAACGGCATTATCGTCTAGTCTTGCCAAGACGGGAACAGCTAGCCCGATCTCAGAACTACCACTGTGCTTTGTAAAAGACACGATTTCTTGTCAAAGCCTCTAACCACCAGCAGCTGTTGTCAACGTCTGCCCTTCATGTACTACATTATTTCCTTAATGAAAAATACGCTAGAAACAATGGTATTTTGAAATAAGATTGTAAACGGCCAGTTTCGTCTGATCTTGGGGGGGCGGGGAAGTATGTGAAAATGTATCTTACATAAGCACGATAATGGTAGCGATGTAGGCCTACCGTAAAATGTTCCAGCTTCCCGAACCACACGGGAGGGGGGCTTCACCTGGCTGGCTGTGTTGCCACTGCCCCCTAGTAATTAAGGGAAAAGAAAGCGTTTGTTGACATTTCGCAGGAAAGTCGCAGGAAACCAGTTTTCAACCTCTGCATACAATATTTGCGTAGTTTAAAACTCAACCATATTTTATGTAGCAGAACTCGACATCCTTAACCACCATTCTCCCCACAACCCTCTCCCCCCCCCCCCAAAAAAA
>JAHWFP010101901.1:0-13124 GCA_023313725.1 Lithobius niger | reverse complement strand
CCCCAAATTTCCTCCACTCCCCTCCCCCCGCCCCAGCAATAAATAATGTGACCGGTTCCTTATCAGCTTGGGAATGTAACACGGTTGAGAACATTTATCGATACTCAAACTAATTTTGTTTCCCCAACGAATGTTAAGGTAAGAGAAAAACTAAAGCCCGGACTCTAACCCTGGTGTCAGGGTTCAGTGTGGAAGGGGTAAGGAAGGTTTGGTGTTACAGTGGTTTTTCTGTGGACATAAGCTTGGGCACAAACACAAAACGCCGGGTTGGGGTCCAGTAAAGTAAACAAGAGGTGAAGTATACCACAATTGAGAAGGAATGTATATCAATTATTTGGGGCTCAAGAACTATTTAAGTTTGGCGACCTTCGGGTGCAAACAGACTACAATCCGTTGGTCCGGTTAAAATCGCAAGTATATAACAATGGTAGATTACTTAAGTGGTCGTTATTTGTACAAGATCTTTCTTTCACCATTGAACACAGAAAGGGGGTATACAACGGAAATAATAATGCCCTAAGTTGACGTCTGGTGGGGGTAGGGTAGTATGTTTTTGTGTGTGATTGTGTGTGCACATTTGCTGGGGGAAAAGTTCGGGAGAAAACGCCCTATTACTGAGGGTAGGGCAGTTTGTCTTACCAGTGTGATTTTCCTCAAGTGGTGAACTGTGGAAATGTTTAAGTACAGCAGGAGTTATGATTGTTTGGTGTGATGTTTGTTTGGTGTTGGTTTGTTGTGGTAAGAGAAAAATAGATGAAGTTAAAAGAAATCATTTAAATTGGCCTTCATGTGTCATGTGGAATGAATAAGTGGATGGAGTGTACAATTCAGGCCAAAAAAAACGACCGAATTCGCTTTAGAGAGGTTTGCAAGGAAGCTGCAACAATGCCCAAACAACAATTGATAGAACAACACGTTACTGCTTTGTTGCCAGAGTGATGCTAGATTAACAATGCTGCCGTGTTGGGCTACTGCAACAATGAAAATGTCTCGGAGTTACACTTGGTTATTCCATGCAGCTCTGTAACGTCTATCTGGCTTTCTTTTAAGAATACGTTTTCGCAATATTTTGGTTTGCATTATTCCATTGCATTTATCTCTTGTGTAAAAATGGCAGATCGTTTTCTCAGAACCCTTTCAAGACTTCAATCGTGTTATAAAAATAACTGCGTATTACTCAGTCACCGACTACTGTAAAATATGGGCTTAGAGAGTCCGGACTATATGAACGAAAAGCCTAATAAAAAAAAATAAAAAAACTGACCAACTGCCACGTTCTAATATTAAGCAAATTTACGACAGTAACTTGCCAGGAACCAAATTTTTAATCGCTGTTCAATCGTTCAATTTACGTAATAATTGATGAAATTGATGAATTAGGAGCAGTTTTAAAGAACAGCATATAAAGAACAGTTTTTCAGGAGATGTGACAAAAAATAATTAAAATTAAAATATTAAATATTAAAATGAAATATTAAAATTAAAATAATTTAAAATTAGACGATGTCAAAAGGCAAATATATTTTTTAAATCAATAATGCTGTAGACGTTTATCGTGACTCCGGTTGTTGCCACTTGATAGTAACTGACAGAGTATCCGGAAAAATGCCCCCGACTAAACGCCCCCAGAAAAGACGCCCAAAAAAAACGCCCCAACAAAACGCCTCCTAGAAAAACCCTCCCAGGAAATATTGCCTCAAGTAGGATGAAATGCCTCAGTGATGGTCATCGTAGCTTAGTTTCAGATTTAAGACGCTTAGCTATAAGAGCATTAGTTTGCTTCAGATCGCTTAACGCTCCAAGACATTTATATTTAAAAAAAAAGTATTTTTGCGTATTTACTAAACTCTTCATTCATCCTTAAACTAAACTTCCTTTACCGTCAGAAACGTCTATGGAAACAGGACACCGTCTCCAATTTTTTTAGATCGCCCTATTCTTGACTTTCTTCGGGGGATCACCCAGAATTTTAATATCACTATGTCGTGTCAGTTTTTAAGAAAATACAGGGTATCTTTTAAGTAAATCAGATGCAAACGGAGATGGACGTGTCATAAACGTAAAAATTCGCTAGCGGAATCTGTACTCTGGGCTTGGGATTTCTGCACAATTTCAACCTTTTCGAACTAAATTTCTTGGAGCCTTGTGTCATTTAAAGCAAACTAATGCTCGTATAGATAAACCAGCTTAATTTTGAACCTTACTAGTTAAGGAATTGTGATTAAGAATGAGGCGAACCCAGAGATGCAAACCAAAACTATTTACTTATTGGCATTATTTCCTTTGGGGTGTTTTATCCTAGGGGCGTATTTTACTGGGGGTGTGTTTTTGCGGGGGCGTTTTTTCCTTGATCCAATTGCCAGTGTTTCTATCTGGGATTCGAGCTTCCGAACTTTACTAACACAACATAAATCGACAATATACTCTCTATGTTAATGACTGTTCACGAATTACGTGACGCCTGGAAGGAAGGGTGGGGAAGAGAAATCTGCTGCCATCTGTTATGATGGGGGACGGGGGAGTATGATGAAGTGTTAAGTAACACAATAACTTTCTCAAAATTGTCCCTCGCGAAATTTTTAAGCTTAATTCTTTTAGCTACGCTATTTTTCTAATTTCTGTTTACGACTTGAATTATATTTTTTTAAATCACTGGTCATTACCGCGGGCCCCTATATTTTCAGGGTGGGGGGTCATGCCCGCCCTTCCCCCCCCCCCCCCCCCCCCCCCGGGAGGAATCTAAATTTCCATTAAAAAGTGTTACGTAATTTTTTTACGTTATCCATATCTACTTGGAATTTTATTTTTATTTCATTTTATTTCATGAAAAATGCACCAAAAAGAAAACAAAACGCACACAAAAAAAACCAAAGCTCAATTAAAAAAAAACTATTAAACTGCCAACTAGGTATCGACAAACGTAAGTTTCAACAAAAATATAAATACAAAAGAAGTGATATAAGAAGCAAAAGCCACGAGGGTGAAAGAATCTAAGTCTCAGTCAGTGACAGTTATGATAACAGAATAAAAATGGCTGTCATCAAGTTTACTAAATGGTGTGCCAAGCCCAACCCGTTTGCTGACCGGAAAGTGTTCCTTAAAGAAAATTATTATATCAACCCTCCCCCCCACCATCGAAAAACACCGATTGAACTTTTAAGAGGGCACTGGCAAAAATATGATTGCACCAAAAAAATAAACGGCAAAATAAGTGATAACTGAAACAAAACCCACAAGAGTGAAAGTACCCGTCAAGTTTCAGCCGAACAAAGTATTGATATAAGAACAAAAATGGCTGCAACCAAGTTGCTACATAATGTACCAACCTGAACCGAAAAATGTTCCCTTTAAAAAGTATTGATATCACACCCGCAAATAAACAACCGCCAAGCTAATCCCGTCGAAAATTACTTCATACGTTCAATGAAAAACTTGACCGTTGCTACGGATTGTAGCAATGGCCAGAATTTTCATTTAACATTGATCTTAGCAGTTGTTCGTTGGCAGGGATGACATCACTCCTTTCTAAGGGAAACACTTTTGGGTTAGTGTTGGACGATACACCATGTAGCAACTTGGCAGCCATTTTTCTTCTGATATCACTATTTTGATTGGCCGAAACTTGGAGTATTCCTTCACCCTTGTGGATTTTGTTTTAGATTATAGACATTAGTTTTTTTGTGTGTATCCTCATTTCCATCTTACAAAGCAATTCGTGAATCTGAAAGAATACACCGATCTTTACGAATACATCTGGATAACATGGCACCACGTGTGAGATTTGCTGTAGAAACAGTAAAGGAAGCAACCACTTTGTTTCAAAACGTCTGTAATGCGAAGTAATAGTGCTTTTTTAACCTTTGTTAGTTTTATGCGTTCTTCATACTAACATAAGCTGCACTATGTGATGTTATGACATACGGCTTTATGTTGTTCATGTCGTGCTCAGGGCCACTAGCCATGTAGATCGGGCTCTCATACCACTGCTATTATTAGTTGGCTTAGCCATCCAACGGTAAATCCGAATATCTCAGAAAATATTTGGTGTAGGAATTTCTCATCTTTGATCTCGTGCTACAAAGCTCTTTTGTCGTGAAATTTCAACCGAATCAGAACAAAATTACGAACGTTATCGTGTCCCAAACTTACACATATTCACAACAGGCCGACACACGAAATCAGAATTCAGTCAAGTATTTGCCGTCGCTCGTTTCGCTTGCTCGGCCAGTAAGTTGCGTTCTAGCTGTGGCTAAAGCAAACGAGAACGAAATTTAAAAAATGCCGTGATAAGTCAACCTGTCCCATTTTTTTTTTATATTACTTCTATCAGGTTCACCAGAGAAAAAAGAGTGATAACGTGAGACGAAATTAAAGAAATTTTCATTGGCTTTTAGGGTGGCGTTCCTCGTATTTATTGTTGAACAAAGCTTCACTACGTACGGGCTACATTGTTGGAGTAGGTGATCGTTTAACAATAAAAAATTGTGTGACTGGAACGACTGACATCATCTGTAAGCATGAACTTAACAATGCGTTTGTAGATCATTGTTTCAAGACTTTATTCCATATAACGAAGCCGTTTTTTATGGCCGGAATTAAAGAATACTTAAAGAGTGATGACCAGAGTGCTGAGGTGTATAATATTGGTACTTCGTATTGGTGCTGTCGGTGGGAAAAAGTGGTTTTGTGATCGTCCTGTCGTCGTGTTCTAAATAGTGGTAAAAGTGTGTTATGTAGTTGTAAATAGCGGTGAAAGTGTGCCAAGGATAATATGCACTGATCACTCTTAGGCCTAGTGTGGTGCGTGCCTGCTGATACTCATCACTAATTTACCTAAACGAGCCGAGATTCTTTTAACAAAAAATAATCTGTGCTAAGGGTTGGAGGTGTAATTCCAATAACTTAATGACTTAATGAATTAATTACACCAATTAGTGTGTTCGGATCGAACAGTGGGAAAGCGACAGTTGCAAAAGCAAGAACGTGGAGTGGCTACAATGGCACGTGCTCCCAACACCTGCGTTCGACGCCAAGATACGGTTGCTAACAAGTTGGAGGGAAAAGCTTTTGAATAAGGAACAGGTTTGCGCCAAAAGAACACTCATGCTGTAAAAGGTTCATGAAAGAGGTTGTCACGATACACAACCATCTCATTGCAAATTCAGTTCTTTCGACAGGCAAGAGATTGTTATGTAATTTATTTATAAACTGTTTTCTATGCTGTACGAAGTAAACCATTATTACGCTACATCTTCATGTTGGAACGTCTGAAATTATAACATCTCTAAGTAATTGCAAGACAGAAAGCCAAAGGGCTCATTTCGTGGTGAATAATTAAACATTCAACTCTACTTTCGTTGTTTTTTGGACTCTACTGCAAAATGGCTGTGTGGAGAATTGAACCCTCCACCTTTGAAACGTAAGGCAAGCCCTATCACTCAGCCATATTGAAACAGCCAAGTGTTCTGACGTTGAATAATGTCTTTAAGTGAGCATGCAGTAGGATGAAAGTGTGCGACAGTTTTGTGTCAGGCAGGTTTTGCATCAGAAAGGTATTGTGTTGGACAGGTTTTGTGTCGAACAGGTTTTGTGTCTGACAAATTTTGTGCCGGACAGGTTTGCACCGGATGGATTTTTCATCAGACATATTTTGCATTGGACAGGTTTTGTGTCGTACAGATTTTATTTTAAATAAATAATTAAATAAATAAATAAATTGACACCATTATGAGCGATAATTGGCATTGTTGAATTAGCATTACTAGCTGCATTGTTGTCTGACACTTGAAAATGGCTAGCTGTTTGTGATGGATGTAAAATATGGAAAAGTCTTGGTCTAAACCCAGGCCTTCAGAATGATTAATTTTGGGAGGTCTCATTTTCTCGTTGCAAGATGAAAGTCTGCAGAGGATTCAAAACTTCAGATAGTCAAATAGTCATTAACAAACATAAAGAGGAATCTCACAGTGGAGAATCTGCATGACATATGGTGAACAATTAGGAGCTACTTTCTGGAAACCGTCGACATTTTCATCATACACAAGTTACGCAAGGTTCGTGTGTAGGTTTTTCCAAAGTGGATTCCTCGCAGAAGTGATTCATTCTGTATTTATTCTCATGAGGTCACGTGATGGTTGGTCCAAACACTGATGCCATACATCCCAGGAGGGTATATCATTCGGTAGGTTTTCTTAAGATGCTTGGTTTATCTTTGGATTTGGTGTGGGAGGTAATACCTTGTTGAGAAGATCATTACTCATGGTAGATGACATAGTTGTTACTGAATGAGAAGTTGATGATGATTCCTCCCTTTCAGGTAGACGACTTGTGCCATCAAGATGATATACTTCTTTCACTCAACACTTTCTTGTTCTCCGAAAGACTCGTTGATTCCCTTGAAGAATGAATACTGTCCAAACGAGGGGTTGATAGAAGGTTTGCTACAGTGGATGATGAGAAGAAGCATTTTCTAATCTAATGAACATGTGTATAGTATCGATCCATTTGGTTCCATGCTTACTTGATGTAATACTTGCTATCTTGGATGTCAAATATATTTTCAGATCTGATAAATAGTCTTTCTAGAGGTGATATGGCTCGAGGGACTACTATCCAGGGTAAAATAGTCTTAGACCTCTAGAAAGACTGTAGAGTGCCATTGTCGGATCTGATAGGGTTAGAAGTCACATCTTGAGTGTTACTGATTTTAGCTGTCTCAGTGTACATCAATTCATAGAGATTGTCAGGTAATAGGTTTGGAACTGTAATATTTAACTGTCAAGCAACCGGTTTTGATAGCTGCTGATTACGGTGTTTATTCTACCTTGGATTGCTATTTTGTTTAGGCTCAGACTGCTGGGTTGTATCATAATGATATTGCTGATATGCGTACATTCCAATTCCTTGTGATTGAACCTTTGGCACCACGTTCACAGGACTTGACAGCATTGATTGCTGTCATATCGTGCATATGATGGTGGTTTGGTTTTGACTTAACCTTTGCTTCATAGACAACAACTGGTTGGATTCTTGTAAAAGTGACAGGTTAAAATCAGGTTTGTTCATCATTCCATACAGTAAGCATCAGTAAGGCGTTGCTATACATCATCTAGTATGGGATACATCCTTTGTATGTTTTGTCTCTATTACCGCATGTCATTCATTTGTCGTTATACCTTTTAGGCTGTAGTGAACGATTTTATGTTCTTTACGCGCATGAAATATGCAGTCATCGTTTCATCATAACCAATAAGAGATTACGCAACGAGTCCAAACATTGGAGTTGTACTCTGGATGGCTGAACATTGAAACTTTGATTTAGATTGTCCCATATAGTTTTGGCGACTGTGGCATCTAAGAAATAGGCGGAGCGAGCTAGCGAAGCGAAAGGTCGGATTGGAATGAAATTTGGTACATCGCTTTATACCCCCAAAAGTATTGTTGAGCCAAAATTTGACATAAAATCGAACAATTATTATAGAAGTAATTACACTTCTTCGAATTTATTTTAAACACTCACCATTGTGAATTTGGAATCCTGAATAATTAAGGAATTCCGACGAAGCCACCATGCTGGTGTTAGTCAAGTAAACTTTAGAAAACAAGGCAAATTAAATTTTGGTTGCATCTTTCTAGCTAATAACCATTTTCGACGTAACTCAATGAAATAATAACATTTGATAACATTTAACAACTACAGGAAGAACCACAACCATAAAAAACAAAAAGATTTCATTAACAACAAACAGTAGTTTCATTCGAAAAAAGAGTGCTTGGAAAATTCACTTCAGCACGGCAACAATTATAGTCGTTTATACTAGGGATGGGAATTCCAAATATGAAACAGTTGTATCAATGTGAAGCAGCATATATAAAACGAAAGTCTAGAGCAGACGTCATGTTTATATCACAGCACAAAATAATAATATGCCTGCGTATAATAGTTTAAAGATTCCTCGTTGCCACGGTAATGTGAAGTCTCAAACCGAAACCGTGTCGCACGAAGGAATAGTCCTAATTCTCGAACCCAAAGTGTTGTTTGCTGCTGCTTACGAAATAAAATCACCAGGCAAAAATTGGGCCTAAACGATAACAATTAGGCCTAAAACCTAGAACTAGGCATAAAAGCCAAAACATTTTTAGCTTATAATTGTGATGGGTATTACTTTTAGATTATATAATAGAGATCGCTGTTGCAGTGAGTGATAGAGGTGTGTGCCTCAACATTTTCGTTGGTGCAATGTCAAATTTTGTACCTGCAGCAGCATTGTGAACCTTTTAAATCTTTTGATTATTGTTAAAAGCTATCGTATTGATAATTGTTTGGCTTGCAGTTAAATGCCTTATTATTAATATTTTAATATACGGACTATACTTTTGCATAGCAGTTGCTATAAACAATGTAAGAATTATTGACGGAGCAGCTCAAACAGCGGTTGCTATATGTGCCGTTTCATTTTTAGTCGTCAGCGAGGGTGTGGGTTGTGAAAAGAGGCTACAAATAACTAAACAGAAAATAATGCTGGAGTAAATGAAAGCCTATTAAAATAAATATGGTACGTAGCTTAGGCCTATAATTGAAAAAAAAAACTAAAATAAGAAAAAGGCCAGAAAAAAGCAGCAGTACGTCACACCAAAAGCCAAAGAGCCCAACTTAGCCGAGTGAGTATTGCATCTAGACTTTTTAGGAGCATTAACAAATTATCACAATAAAAACTAAATATAAGTTTAAAATGAGGATCTGTTCGCTCTGCCTACAATACACCCAAAGCCTATTTCTTAGTCAATTAACTATTCATCGTTAATGCATTTGATGATAAAGTTTAAAAGCAAAAGCATTACTTACTTCTCTCGTGCATTACTTATCCTTCCAGTGCATCCTATGCTGGAGGTACTTGAAAGAGTACATTGTAGTGACTCCCCTGTCGTAGATGGTTTGTCACTTTGGCCTGCCAAAGTAAAATCAAATACTCGGATAGCTTTATAGCACATCCACATTAAAGATGTCGTCATTACTATAGTAGTTCACTAGAGAATGAAATCCCAAATAACAATTTTTTACAACAGAAGAATGTCTTGTGTAAAGGCATGTAGCAGTTTTTAAGAATATCGTCCGATTGTTTCTGGCGACACTTTGTTCTGGATGAGAGATGTGTACGCAACTTCATATGACATTATCTATCATTGATTCTATCATGATGGATCAATGATTCTTTGGTTTAGTGAAGTAGGCTTACAGCTTTAGTCTCTATAGTTTGTCACCCAAACGAAGGTTAATTCCAGTCGAGATCCATGTAGATCTTGGAGCGTTGACATTAATACAAACACTGAACTAGAATTCAAACATATTTATTGAAGGACTGGGCTTGACCTTAGTTAGTTTACACACGCCTTACCTCCAAGACTTTGGCTACTAACAGTGATCAAACAATATGGGTCCATAACGACAGAACCATAATGCTCACTGAACAATCGTAGTTCTCACCCATACGCAACAATGCCTCATCACATTCCGCTGATCAATTTATTTTAACTGAAGGCACGGAGAGATTACATCGTGATAAAAAAAAAAATTCTAATGAATTTAAGAGCATTAAGGTAACAAATGCCAGAAGCCTAAAAAATGATATGTTATGCCAATCTGGAGAAATTTATATGGCAAAAGAACTATAACTGGGCCAGCTATAACCCCCGCCCCCCCCCCCCCCCCCTGGGGGAATTTTGGAGAGGCACATTTTTGCAACCTAGATTATCAGAAGAAACTATTTCAGGTTGTTTGTATTCATATAATAGGAGCTTTTTGCCATAAACCAATTTTACATGGTATGCATGTGTGGCGACAGACGATCGCATCACGTAACAGACTTTCGTATCAAGTAACACTTTTATTATTCATGCTAAACATATTGAACACTTTAAAACACCTTTGAAAAACACTTTAAAAACATCTTCAAAACACTTTTTAAAAGACACCTTAAAACACACTTTGAAACAATTTAAAACACAAAACAAGTATGCAATGTATAGCCAGTAACTTTAGGTTAGATTTAGCTAAAACATGGAATTAATTTAAAGAAAGCTGAAAATTTGCAGAGAAGTACCTCACGTCATTCTGTTTAACATATAAAAAGTCCCCTAAGATATAGTACATTGCTTTCGCCCCCATAGAGCAAATACGGGTGCAAATCTAAACCTTGGAGATGTATGGTTCCTAGTGTATTCGAAGTCCTCAGTCTCTAACATGATTACTGGTCATGCATATAGTAGTGCGGCTAGAGGGTTGGCTTGTTCACTTTCTGTGAAAAGTGAAGGGTAACTGGAAAAATAGTTACATACTGTTCGAAAACCTCCCTGATGGGGGAGGCAGGGGGTTATTTACCCCACTTCCCCAAAAAACTTTTTTTTTTATGCTTTAACTCCTTAACCGTCAACATATGTAAAGCATAATGTGAAACAAAAACATTCAGCACACAATTCTGGACAGGAAAGTTGGTATACATCTTTTCTGTAAAAGCAACCCTTGAACCCCAAAATCATATTTAAAGTATACGCGCAAATGCTCTTTTCAATTGGTTGTTATATTGATTTTCAAATTGTTATTGCGAGCCCTCTAATAGCCCGAAATGCACATGCTTAGAATTTTCCGAAAGGAGGGGATCTATTTTTTCGTCAATCTTAACAGAAATCGTTCAGCTTCGATAGGGACCATCCTACGCTCATTTAAAGCTGAAGAGATAATGCCGTAGCGACTAAAGGATACAGTGATTTTCGAATTCAAAGTGCTCTTGCGAGCCCTCTAATAGCCTGAAATGAACATGCTTAGGATATTCTACAAGGTGGAGATCTATTCTTTCCATCAATCCTAACCGAAATTGTTTAGCTTAGATAGGGACTATCCTACGCCCATTTACAGGTGAAGAGGTAATAGCATTGCGATGAAAGGGGATGGTGGTTTTCGAATTCAAAGTGCTCTTGTGAGCCCTCTACTAGCCCGAATTGGACATGCGTAGGATTTTTTGAAAGGTGGAGATCTATTCTTTCCATTAATCCTAACCGAAATTGTTTAGCTTAGATAGGGACGCCTGTTTAAAGGTGTAGCTGTAATTAGCTTAGCAGCTAGTTTCAATTTCAAAGTGCCATTGTAATGCTCATGTTTGCATTTGTGTCTAAAGTAAACAATTTCGGTCAGGATTGGAAGAAACACTAGATCCACACCGTTTAGTAAATCCTTAAGCATAAGAGCACTTTGAATTCGAAAATCACCATACGCTTTCGCCGCTATGCCATTACCACTTCACCTTTAAATGGACGTAGGACGGTCCCTACGTAAGCTAAACAATTTCGGTTAGGATTGAAGGAAAGAATAGATCCCCACCTTGTAGAATATCCTGCGTATGTCCATTTCAGTCTATTAGAGGGCTGCAAGAGCACTTTGAATTCGAAAATCACCGTCGCTTTTGTCGCTATGCCATTATCTCTTTACGTACGTCTGTTGGTATTGACGTAGCAACGTGGTAGCAGTGCAGAACAATGCAGGTATCTGCCTCCTCTTCTTCTAGAACTACTAATTGCCCCAGAATGTTTCGTTCTCCATGAATCTCGAACATTTTCTTTTCTGAGGACGTTCGTTTATGTCATTTGCAAAGTTCACGAAAGTATTACCACTTTGTTGTTAAACAAAGGTACGACGGCTTCTCTTTAAGCTAAATAATTAGTGTTAGCACTGATGAAAAGAACACATCACCACCTTTCAGAAAAGCATAAGTATGTCCATTTGGAAAAATTAGAGCACTCACAAGAGCACTTGGAACTAAGGTGGTCTATTGAAATTGTGCGTGCACAAATTTTACACTAATACTTGAAATACGATTTTGGGGGTAAAGGATTGGTTCTACATAACACATGTGTAGGACCTTTCCTGTCCAGAAATTGGTTCCGAACATCTTGTACCACATATGTTTTCACTTTTTTTTAAAGGCTAAGGAGGGGGGGGGGGGGGGGGGCTTAATGGCGCGTCGACAACTTGGTCATTAGCGCCAACCTCAGTCACAGTGCAGTGGTCCGGGTTGCCACTGCACCACACATTACAGAGATGTTATTCAAACCCCTAATCTAAATCTTGTAAAGGCTAAGGAGTTACAGGTAAAAAAACCATTTTTGGACGTAATTTTAACCCTAACATTTGCTTTCGTGGGAAAAACTTCCAAAGTTCATTATGCAAACAGGTGGAAATCCATTCAACAGATTAAATCTTGGAAAATATACCACCTTTGAAAATTCCCCCGGGGGGGGGAGGGGTAGGGTTTTCTATGACGGGCCCACAGTCTATATATACTAGATATTTTTAGTAGGATACCAAAAGCTAAGATTATGAAAGAAATTTTGAAATGGCTGAGAGTTAATTAGCTAATTGTGTATATACAGGGTGTAACAAAAAGGCGTGTCAATACTTTGATGACCAATTCCTTGGATCAAACTAACGACATAATTCCTATAAACATTTGGCCGTTTTTAATTCTGGCTGTGTAGAAACTAAAGTCCGTGCTTTTAAAATTTATGTTCGCCCACTTTTAGAGTATGCTTCACAGGTTTGTTCCCCTTACCTGTTGCGAGACATTGACCATTTGGAATCAGTGCAGCGTCGTTTTACAAAGCGGCTGCCTGGCCTTGCACAGCTGCCTTATTATCTGCGTTTGAAGCGTCTCGGGCTGGACTTCCTTGAACTGCGCCGACATAAGGCTGTCCCAATTTTGACATTTAAAATTCTGCGCGGCTTTCTGGATATAGATTTACCATTGTTTGACCTTAGCCATGTGAGCAAGAATAGTTACAAATTACTTCTCCCTTCAGCCAGACTTAATTGCCGGAAGTACTTTTTTTCCCGTTAGGGTGGTACCAGTGTGGAATGCTTTATCTGAGCGAATCGTTGCGGCTGCTTCCATCAACAGCTTCAGACAACATCTTGACGAGTTTAACTTTGCCACATTTTTTAAAAGACCCAATTATGTTGTCGCCTGCTAGTTGGGTGGTGATTGTTGGACTGGTGTATGCCCAATAATGCCAGCTTGTTCATGATCGTGTCTCTCCTGGTGACCATGGCTTTTTTATTATGATGAACCTTTTTA
>JAHWFP010101870.1:0-12511 GCA_023313725.1 Lithobius niger | reverse complement strand
AACTGCTCTTGTAAGCTCTCAATTAGATCGAAATGGACATGCTTAGGCTATTCAGAAAGGTGGTGATCTCCTTGTCATCAATCCTATCCAAAATTGTTTAGCCTAAATAGGGACCATCCTATACGTTTAAAGGTGAACGGGTAATTGCGTATAGGAGAAGCGTATTGGGATGTTAGATTTCAAACTGGTCTTGTAAGGTCTCTAATAGCCCAAAATGGACATGCTTAGAATATTCTGAAATATGGGAATTTATTCGTACCATCAATCCTAACCGAAATTGTTTAACTTAGATAGGGACTATCCTACGACCGTTAAAGGTGAAGTTGTTATGGCGTAGCGGCTGTTTTCGATTTCCAAGTGCTATTATGCTCAATTTATATTTTTATCTACGCTACCTGCAGTATTGGTTATGATTGTGGAACGAATAGAACCCCACCTTTCGGATATCCTAAGCATGTACATTTCGAGCTTTAGAGAGGTCACAAGAGCACTTTGAAACCGTAAATCACTATAACAAGCAATATAAAAAAAAGGAGTGCACGCGCGAATTAAGAATGATATCTTTGAAATAAGATTTTGTGATTCAATAATTGCGTTTACGTAAAAGACGTAAATGCAGAACGTTTTTGTTTCACGTTATGTGTTGGATTTGTTGACGGTTCAAACTGGTTGCCACCAAACGAAAGTTTGGAGCAACTAGTTGTATCTAGCGCTTGCTTGTTTCTGGCAAGGAATGCACGAAGAAATATCTTTTAACACAACAAACACGCTACGAGTCTTCTGAATTATTGAGTAAAAATTGGGTACGTCCTCGCGCACCTGGAACGAT
Source organism: Lithobius niger (assembly GCA_023313725.1). Taxonomy (NCBI): domain Eukaryota; kingdom Metazoa; phylum Arthropoda; class Chilopoda; order Lithobiomorpha; family Lithobiidae; genus Lithobius; species Lithobius niger. Next base: position 11,682 of record JAHWFP010101870.1, on the reverse strand, counting down.
ATTAACGATATTAATGCCACTAGACGCCACGATATTAATGCCACGATGTTAACGATATTAATGCTACTAGACGGCACCACGGCAGAATATAAAGAAAATACCCTGGCGCCATCTAGTGACAGAAATATCGTTAGTCTTTATACCTTGCTCCCAGGTGCGCAAGGACGTCCCACATGTTTACTCAATAATTAAGGAGGTATGTGGCTTGTTTGTTGTGTTTAAAGGTATTGCTTTGTGCATGTCTTTGCTTGCTGCAAGAGAGAACTAAATAGGGCAAGATGCTGCACATGTTAATTTGGTGGCAGCGCACCTTGTAAGGAGTTACAGCCAAAAAAAAACCCGTTTCTTGGTGGGTAAGTCCCCTCGCTACGTAGGTGGTGTTTTGAACTTGCTATCATAGCTATTTACCCTCAGTTGCCCTTCGTGTGCATCCATACCAAATTTAATATCTTTTCACACAGGTCACAAAGTGAACAATCCATTAACAATGACTTAAATATTGGATCATAACACTATTTGATGTCTCGGTAATGCCTGGTTGTGAAGAGGAGCAAACAATGGCTGGGGCGAGCTCACGTAGTTACTGAGTTTTAGGTTTGGGTTTAGGTTTATTTTATTTGAGTACCTAGATAGGTTGACTGATTGATATTTTATTGAGCTTATTGGGCTTTACACTGTACTACGTGCCAACTTAACCTACTTATCCAAATGCACGACAAGAGATCCCCAGTTTTCCCCCATAGGGTGCCTTCGATAACTACCAATCCAAACTCAACCACCTAAAGGCAGTTTGGTACCGTTAAAACACAGAATGTCCACGAGGAAACTCTGCTCTGCCTTCAGACTGGATGAGTTTGGTTGAATTTGGCTTGGGGTTTTCGAAGGCCCTGATTGTCAAAATGCTTCGGGAGCAGGAAGAAGAGGAAAGACAAGGAGACACTTGTCAGTCAGACGACAAAACGCTGGGTCGCCCTGCAGAAGTAAATCACCCTACGTACAGTGGCCCGTGCCCCCCCCCCCCCCCGACCCCCAGAGACGCGTACACGTACAACAGTGCGTATATGATTGAATATCGATATTTGAAAGGTAAGACTTTAGGCTCTGTTGCGTGAAGACTAGGACTTCAATGCTGGAAATCCCATTGAGAATTGAGATACAACATGTGGATGAATCGGGAGCCAAAGCAGCCTTGATGTCGTGCATCCGACGCCGCAACAACAAACCGGCACCCATGGCTAACATAATAGAATCCCACCGCAACCCGAGTGGTATTCACAGACCGTAATCATGCTGTGGTGGTCTCGGTTGCTATTCAATTTACGCCATTGTTACATCCAATCGACTTACCCTGGATTCAGAACTCGAATATCGGTGTTTTCCAATCCATGGTGATGTAAGACTTCAGAAATATCATCCAAATCTTGAGCGAAACAAATCTGAAATAGGATGCTCGAAATTATACGAAAAACAACAGAAGTAATAGTGCTGCGATGCTATGGGGCAAACCATATGTGACGTCATACAAATGTTTTCGTTTATCAGCACCCCTCCGTCCCTTGACACGCTGTGTCACAATTTCAACCCCTTCTAGAATCTAGATAATGATGTCACGAAGGTCAAATTCTACCCCTCCTTTCACCGATGAAGAGGGAAATAATTCGGGAAAACTTAATTTTATAGTTTTTTTTTGTTGGAGACAGGTTGTGAAAAATAGAAAAGTAATTCGGAATACGTTGTTCTTGTAGTAAAATTTGATGTAATGTTTTATACTGTGAAATTGAGCAGTTTCAGCACTTTTAGCGGTTAAGAAGGAGTGACAGCCAGTATCGTGCGCAATTTAAAGGACACTACGTTTTGAGAGGTCAACCCCCCATCTTAAGGTGAAAATAAAACACTTAAAATTTTAAAAAATTCATGACAGTCACCAAATCCATAAAAACAAACCATTCAAACAAACAAACCATAAAGCTTTAGGCCTGGATCATGCCTGAATGGTTTATTTTTATGGATTTGGTGACTCGGCAGATACTGCCATAAATTTGAAAAAGTTTTAAGTGTTTTATTTTCACGTGAAGACGGGAGGTTGACCACCAGAAATGTAGTGTCCTTTAAATTGTGCACCTTTGGAAGCTGTACACCCGGTTTGTAAGTATATTTGCGATCAAATCTTTACCCACTACTGTATAACGATTTTCAGCACTTCATCGTCCACGTGGCCGATCTTCATTTCAACCATTCTCTAAGTCACGGCGGCATTCGCATTCGCATTCGTCTGCCAACTGTCCTCTTCAAGCACTCCCTTTCTGCATCTACGGCATTCGCATTTGCATACATCTGCCGGCTGCCCTCTTCAAGCAATTCCCCTCCAGGATCTGCGGCATTCGCATTCTCATTCGTCTGGACAACTGGCGTCCCCTAATGGCACTGACCTTCTAGCTAGCAACCATGGCATTCGCCTGACTGATCTTCATTGCAACTATAGCAACAGCTGCATTCACATTCGCATTTGTCTGCTGGCTGTCTTCTTCATTGCAATTCACCTCCTGGGATAGCGGCATTCGCATTCGCATTCGTCTGCACAACTGTCCTCCCCCCTAACAGCACTGACCTTCAAGCAACCACGGCATTTGCCCGATTGATCTTCATTGCCTTCATTGCCCTCCAAGCTGAAGCAGCAACTCATCCCAGTGAGCATCCAGGGTCTGTATTTATCTGCTCGATTCTCCACTCCCTTCAAGCATCAGTGGCACTCGCCCGTCCGATCGTCATTGCAACAAAATTCGGTCAACTGCAACATTCGTCGCAGCGACTATCATTGGATTTGCGGCATTCGAAGTCAAAGTTCCTGATTGTGATAGGATGCCTCACGCGAGGCCACATGAAGGTTCATAGGAAAGATCAGAAGAGGAATGAGGTTCCTTCACCATAAAAGGAGAGTGACCAACTGGTGATTGCTTTTCTTTCAAAGGGCTCTGAAGTCTGCAAGGGGCTTGCTTCAGGTGAAGAATAGGAGAAGAAGGCAAATCTGCCATGGTCGTCGGTGATGAATGCCCAATGACACAGGAACAGTTGCTTGAAGATTGATTAGGCGGGCGAATGCGAATACTGTCGCCAGCTCAGAAGCAGTTGTGAAGAGAAGAACAGAACAGTTGCCGTGGTGGCTCAAGGAGAGTTGCCCTGACGACTGGTTGGGCGGACGAATGCGAATGCAAATGCCGCCACAGCTCTGGAGTAGTTGTGCTGAGGTGTAGCGCAGGATGGATGCAAATGCTGCCGCAGATCAGAATCAGTTGTGAAGAGAAGAACAGGACGAATGCCGTAGTGGCTCAAGGACAGTTGGAAAGACGACCGGAGGGGCGGACGAATGCGAATGCCACTGTAGGTCAGAAACAGTTGCAATGAAGATCAGTGAGGCGGACGAATGCGAATGACGCCGCCTGGTGACGAAATTCAAATCCAGCATGAAAAATAGAAGGCATTCGTGTTGAAGCGAAGCGGTTGGGCGTTAAACGAGAGAAGAAGGTAGTCGCGACTGCATGACAGATCGCCTTGAGAGCAAAAGATGCATTTGCTTTCGAGCAAGCTCTTAAGTAAGGTAGGCTGCACACGCGCAGTAGGTTGTGGAGTTGGGCGGATCGGCGCAACTTAAATTCTCAAGGCACAGAGAGCATAAATGCAAAAATTCACAGGTATAGTATTTTTCCAGCAACAAGAAAAAATATATATTATCTTCGATCTAGGTCCAAAAATAATCTGACACCCTCCTCTTCCCTGGCAAATAGAAAATACTTTTCTCTTGCAAGCATGCTTGTATGTTCTCAAGTGTGCAAAATTAAGTGTGCAAAAACGAGGAAAGCGCAAAGCTGATTTAAAACACGTCATTGAAATCATTCAATGTGTTCTTTAAACCTTCTTCGTACTATCGAGATTCAGTGCAGTGCAATAACTCTCTTTCAATTTTATGATTACGTATTGGCACACATCCCAACACTTTTAAGATTAAGAGTTCCACAGGACTCGTCAGAAAATGTGGCAGAATTACATAACAGTCAGCAGTGTTTATGCATGACGGGTGGGGGTTCTTAACCTTATTTGACTGCAGAAAATTCCATTTTTGTATCTTAGAATTGTATTTTTCTACTTTTTTTAATCTTTTTCTTTACAGCCTCTTCATGGATTCAAAAATTCATGACCCACCCTATTAAGACGGCTCAAAAAATCGTGTCCCCCCCCCCCGTAATTTATATTGCCCCCCTTCTCCGCACAACACAATGGGCCTCTTAGTTTCCTAACTACAATCTATAAAACACTATTTTAATTAGCCAGACTTCGCGCAAGTTGATGGCTCTTCGTGACGCCATTAAAAATACGACTTGGCGAGCGAAGCATAATGATGCTATACACTCTAGCCTGAAAAAGCATAATTAAGCTTAACAACCAGGTGTTCAAGCGAAAGCTGAATTTGGCGCCGTGTTACGAACGATCTGGGACGAAACGTCGTACATTTTTTTTTTAAATCGCTTGCGCGTAATGAGTTTTATCTCTACATTACTGCATTACATTACGAACGATCCAATTTAGAAGTTTTGCATTTCTCTTTTCTAGCCGTATTTCGGACTTAGCAACTTGATGAACTGAAGGCGCCCGTTCAAAACGAGATTTTTTACGTGTCACCTGCGTTTGTTTGTTTGCTTGACGGACGCAGCAAAGCTTAAGGTTCGGCCATGTGCAACTAGTATTTTGAATCCGATATGTGCGTAGTGAATCCTGCAGCTGGCTTACGTACATATCGAGTTGCTGGGTTTGACAAAGTCAAGGGTCTTCCCCCGCCAAAGGAAAGGGGGGGGGGAGTCCTACCTCAGATCTAATGACCCAACATCGGTTTGACGGATTAAATCCAAATCACTGATAGTTTTGCTAATCAGTTGCAAAAAAAAAGTGGCGCTTTTGGAGGGGAGCCAAGCTGTATCCGTCAAGTAATCCATTCCAAGCCAATCTATGTCACTGTCTGAGGGAGGCCAACGCAGATATTTTAAACGCATCGAAGCTTTAATGTGTCAAAATTAGCAATTTAGTAGACAACTAAACGTCCACACTAGTAATGATAACCTGCACTGCACACTACTTTACGGAGTTTAAACATTTTTGGTTGAAGAGCCTACCTGAAACTTCAGTAAAAAGAAACAAACAAACAGTAAAACACCCGTCGTAACATTCAGGGACTGCAAGTCCTCGGATGCTACGACGGGTGTTTTGTTTACATTTTTGTTTGTTCTTCGAACAGTTGTGACTGCAATAACGCAGTATAGGTTCAGCATAACTGAAAATCCACTGTAGAAACATACCTTTCCCCTTTTCACTCCGATAATTTGTTGTCGTATATGCATGGGGAGGCCATTGGACGAATCAACAACGTGACCTTGAAACACCTGCACAGGACTATCAACTACAGACATGGTGACATCAGCTTTAGAGCAAAGAAAACTGCCTTATTCAAGGAAGAAATGGAAGCGTCTATAGTGACGGTTCTACAGCTGTACTACTGCGGTTATCATGACTAAGTCGGCTAAAGCGACCGTTAATTCTTGATACTAAAGTTCAATCGACGACAGATAAACAAGTTGAAGAGCCTGCACTCGCGGCGCAGATGATGACGGTTTTTGGGAATATTCTTTTCCGTGTATGACGTCATTATCGTCACCATTCCTGGTTTTACAACGAAGGCACAATTACGATTAAGTTCGATATATCGAATGTTATACCAGGACTGTGACGTCACGCTAACTCAACGCCATGCTAAATTTCCGTAGGTTATGTAATAGTTATTGGTTAAAATCGAGCGATTATCGATTTTTAACCAACGGCTGTGATTATTGGCCGGCTCGAGCATGCAAATAGGTCGAGGGCGGAGCCCGAGACCATTTGCATACGAGAGCCGGGCAATAAATCGCAGCCGTTGGTTAAAAATCTATAACCGCTCGATTTAAACAATAAATTATTTGTAACACGGTTGGGACGTCAAGCTAATTCTTATTTAATTAAAATGTTTTGTGTTTGTGAAAATTGCTTCAAGAAATACGGTAATACCTTATGTCAAATGAATGAAGGTCATTCCATTTTAGTTTGTGGAGGGGGAGATGGGTGATAGACGAACGATTCTTTTGGCAGGTAGGCAGACTGTCGGCTACGCTCAAGTTTGTGAAAGGAGGGGGTGGGTGGCAGTTAGACGACGCGTCGTTTCGTAATGTCTGGCTGGTAAGCTAGCTCGCTCGCACTGTTCGGAGAGAATAAACTTCGATATGTGAGGAAGCAGGGATAGAAGGACTTGTGCCGACATTCTGGCAAGGTAAGTAATTCTTTTTGTGCGTTTGTAGTTCGAGAACTGTTTAAAATCACCGGCAATAGCCTAATAGGTGTATCGATAGGAGTGAAGGTCATTCCATTTTAGGTTGTGGAGTGGGGGGGGGGGGGAGAGTTAGACGGAGGGAATAAACTTAGTTATGGGCCAGCCAGACATGTAAGCGTTAGCAGGTAAAGGATTTCATTTGGGATATCCCGGCAAGTTAAGTAATTCCTTTTGTACGTTTTCATTGCATTACGGATTTCGACGCTGTATAATTTTGGTTGTGGTGTATGCGTTCCCGTCACGTGATCCGGAAGTGTCAAAAGTGTTGAGTTATCGGCAAAAGTGTGGATTATCGGCGAGAGTGTGGGGTAATTGATAACCCACACTTTTTGCGATGACGCACACTTCAGCTCACGGTTAACGGAATTAATGCACAGTCGTGACGTCACGCCAACACATCCCAATGCTAAAAGTGTAGCCGTTATATACGGTTGATCTGAAAACCCACACACGTAACCGTGGGTTAATTTTGATAACCCACACTGTTTTGATAACCTTACACTTTTTCCGTGCTCTACACAACCCCGCTCCAGCCGGGGTGACATGTGACATATAATGGCCGACTTTGCAAACTACCGTACACAACACAAATTCAACCAGCAAACCCCATTGCAACCAACATAAATAGGCACGTTTGCAACCTGCGACATTTATCGGACTAACAAGAAAAAAAAAAACTACAAGTAGCCTACCATGGAGCAATGGTCCGACCCGGACCCGGCAACCTTTCGTTCCGACGGTACGAAAACTACACTACTGACACTTCCTAAACACACCTGCAAACCTACGAGACTCAAGCGAATAGCGCATTATATACGCTATATCTTATTTAAACTAATAAAGTAGAAAAAATACGGTTTTACCTTAAACACAAACGTCGGTGACTGGGACTCATCGCGTACGTGAGACTTTCGCAGACAGGAAGTTTAAACCGGAAGTTTGAGTTCAGTAATTTACGTCATGATTCACAAATATAATTTTCAAAATTTTTTTTTTAAATCTCAAATAACTAGATATGTTGGGTCGACGTCACACCTTAGCATTAAAACACATATCCATGAGGCCTGGCCGTTTTACCGTGGATATTCGCTCGTCTGCGAGAAACGGCTAGTCCAATACTCGAGGGGTTGGAGGGAAATCGCACGAGCGCTGAAAGCGTGAGTGCTTGATTTCCCTCCACCCCCGAGAGTATTGGACTAGCCGTTTCTCGCAGACGAGCCAATATCCATGGTAAAACGGCCAAACCTCACGGATATCTCTTACTTAAACCACGGCTGTGACGTCACGCTAAGTCAACGCTATGCTAAATTTCCGTTGGTTAAGTAATAGATATCCATGAAGTATACCCGGTTATCCCGAAATAATTGATCGTCTGCGAGAAACGGAACAGTCCAAAGATCGAGGGGCGGTGAAATCGCACGAGCGCGTCGACGGGAGTTCGATTTTACTACCCCGAGTTCTTTAGACTGTTCCGTTTCAAGTCTTAACCGGGTAATAAGTTATAACCACTGCTTCGTTTCGAGTAATAACTGGGTCTACTTCACGGATATGTATTTTAATGCTAAGGTGTGACGTCGAGCCAACATATCTAGTTATTTGAGATTAAAAAAAAATTTATTTGAAAATTTTATTTGTGAATCATGACGCAAATTCAAACTTCCTGTCTGCGAAAGTCTCACGTAGGCGAGGACGTCCCTATATCCAGTCCCAGTCACCGACGTTTGTGTTTAAGGTTAAACCGTATTTTGTCTACTTTATTAGTTTAAATAAGATATAGCATACAAAATGCGCTATTCGCTTGAGTCTCGTAGGTTTTTAGGTGTGTTTGGAAGTGTCATTAGGCTAGTTTTCGTACCTTCGGAATGAAAGGTTGCCGGGTCCGGCTTGGACCATTCATTCATGGATGGGGGTGGGGAGGGGGCTAGTATCGTACGCGAGGTTTTTTTTTTTTCATGTTAGTGCGGAAAATGTCGCCAGGTTACAAATGTGCTGTTCGCTTGAGTATCGTATGTTTTTAGGTGTATTTAGGTGTGTTTACGAGTGTCGGTAGCCTAGTTTTAGTACTGTCGGAGCGAAAGGTTGGCGGATTGGGCCATTCCTCCATGGGTGGAGTCCTAGCATAGTAGCCCACGCGAGGTTTTTTTCGTGGTAGTACGATAAATGTCGCAGGTTGCAAATGTGCTTATTTATGTTGGTTGCAATGGGGTGTGCTGGTTGAATTTGTGTTGTGGACGGTAGTTTTGCAAAGTATGTCACATGGTAGAGCAGTGGTTGTGTAGAACGTGGAAAAAGTGTTAGATTATCAAAAAAGTGTGGGTTATCAAAATTAACCCACGGTGACGTGTGTGGGTTTTCAGATTAACCGTATATAACGGCTACACTTTTAGCATTGGGATGTGTTGGCGTGACGTCACCACCGTGCATTAAATCCCGTTAACCAACATCGGAAGTGTGCGTCATCCCAAAAAGTGTGGTTTATCAAGTTAACCCATACTTTTGCCGATAACCCACACTTTTGCCAATAACCCACACTTTTGGCACTTACGGATCACGCGACTGGGAACGCACACACCAACAACCAAATACAGCGTGAAAAAAAAAACGTAACGCAATAAAAACGTACAAAACGAATTAATTAAAAGGAATGAAATCCCATCCCAGCAAACTCTTATATGTCTGGCCTATAAGCTATTCACTCTGAGTTAACTCCCCCCCCCCTCATTCCACAAACTAAAATGTAATGACCTTCATTCATACCGATACCCTATTATCGTATTTTTTTTAAACAATTCTCAAACTACAAACGCTCAAAATGAATTACATACCTTCCCAGAATGTCATTCTATCCCTGCCGCCTCTTATCGAAGTTCTACCACTCCGAAAAGCTTCGAAAACACAAGCGAGCTGGCTAGCATGAAATACGGCGAAACGACGCTTCGTCTCCTTCCCACCCACTCCCCCACAAACGGACGCAAAGGACTCGTCGGTCTAACATCCACTCACCCTCCATAAACTAAAATGGAATGACCTTCATTCATATCGAGATATTTTCACAAAACACAAACACGTTTTAATAAAATAAGAGTTAGTTAGACATCCCAACCATGGCATAAAACAGTTATTCGCTAGAATCTCGTGGTTATTGATTTTTAACCAACGGGTGCGATCATTGTCCCGGCTCTCGTATGTAAAAGTCTCGGGCTGATGCCCTCGACCTTTGCATACTCCAGCTGAGCCAATGATCGCACCCGTTGGTTAAAAACCGATAACCGCTCGCTTCTAACCAATAACTATTACTTAATCGGAATTGAATTTTATTCAACTCAGTATCATCATTTTTATGTGATGTCAAAATGCGTATGAAATTAGGGATAGGTCATGATTTATTGCCCGGGAGGGAGGCGGGGGGGGGAGGCGTTGGAAGATATTAGAGGGGGGGGGGTCATGAATATTTTGGCCCATCTCGAGGGGGGAGGGGACATAAAATTTTTAGGCACTGACCAAAGTGGAGGAACAAGTCATTTTGGACCTCTCAAATGACGCTTTCAGCAATCAGAATTTCTGAAAACCTTCTTTGCCCCCCCCCCCCCCCCATGATGCGAATGTTTAGACGGATTAAAGCTGTCAGTATCTGAACTGACAAATTTGTGACTGGCATTCATAATGCCTGATGGGGGAGGGAAGGCTTCCGCCCGTTTGCCATAATCCCGTTTGCCATAATCGCGTTTGTTATAATCCCGTTTGTCATAATCCCGTTTGCCATGCATGTTCGTTTGCCATAAATCCTGTATCAAGTCTCATTTTTTAAATAGCACTCTAAAAGAATATTCTTAGCATTCAAAACTACCTATGGATTATTCACGCCTGGTGCCGAGTTTCTGCGCCATCTGTTGACAAAACTATTTACTGTTTATCAATCCAATTGAAATGCAGAGCTACGTTATTTGGACAAATTAAAACTTTACTTTTGTTTTTAATTCGATGTTAATTTGAAATGTGTTTTAATTTTTTTAAACCTTTTTTTTTACGTGGTTTAAAAATAATAAAAATAGTGTAGTCATGAGAAAACACATTCACACAATACATTCAGTAGAAATTCGGCACCAGCAGTGAATAATCCATAGATAGTTTTGGACGGCTACTAACACTTTGTCTTGAAATTGGGTTTTAGGATGATGCCGTCAAATCCGTCGGTATGGCACACGGGATTATTGCAAACGGGAAATTATGGCAAACGGGAAATCCAGCAGAAAAGGAGAAGAGTATAATTTCGAGCAAACGGGAAAATTCAGAAGAGTTGGGACGATTGCCATAAAATCGGTCGTAAAACCTGATTATGGCAAACGGGATTATGGCAAACGCACCGTAGCCGGAGGGAAAGGGTGGGAGCAAATGGTTTATCGTTTGTTACGATGGGGAAGGAGAGGGAGGGGGAGTATAATGACGCGTTACGTAACACTCAAATTTTCGCAAATTTACTTTTCGCTACATTTTTCTAAATTTTTTAGCTCAACTCTTTCAGCTAAACTATAATTCTAACTTCTGTTTACGACTTAAAATTTGTTTTTCAAAATCACTGGTCATTACGCCTCTTTAGGGGGCCATTCAAAACCTACGTGGTCGGCCAGGGGGTTGGGGTGGGAGGTCGGCTTTCGGCCAGAAGTAACCACAATGGGGAGGGGGGGGGGTCCCGAGTAAACCACGTGGCTATTGCATTGAAGGGAAAGCCCTTATCTCCAATGGATTGGTGATTTACCATACAAGAGTCTCTACGCATAGCATCTCACTCAGCGTTACATTGTTCTTATATTGTTTCTACATCGACCTTAACGTCTCTGCCCCAGTAAACCGAACAGAATTTCTCGCATGGTGGTGAAATATGCCGTGGCTTGTCGTAGAAATCCTCAATAACGTAAGACTGGGTTTCCTTGACTCGTACTAAATTCATTTAAATAGTGTGCTGCTAAAATGTCGAGTGCTTCACTGGGACATTTCAGTGCAATGATGGCCTACGTAATAATTAATGTATTAGATTACAATTTTCTACTTTCCGTCTCAGTTACAAATCTCGGATGAAGTTTAGTCTAGCGACCGTTGCAGATAGGCAAAAAAATTGATGAAAATATAATTTCAAACGATGAATCAGCTGTGTTTATTAAAAGCGAAAGTGGAGTATGGGGCCCAGTACGCCGCCCGCGCACTGTGCGACTTGGCCGCGCGGCCAGGTCGCTGCAGCCAATGAGAATGCTTACCGTTTATGTAAAACCACGCCCTAA
>JAHWFP010101868.1:0-14641 GCA_023313725.1 Lithobius niger | reverse complement strand
TACGGTAACTAAAGATTACCCAATTCCCAACATTGAGGAATGTATTGAGTGTGCAGCTAAGTGGAAGTATATCTCTATCTTTGACCTTAACCGTGGATTTTGGCAAGTGCGCTTGACGCCACAGGCTTCAATGGCCGCCACTATCACTACCCCCATAGGGAAATTTGCTCCCTTAATGATGAATATGGGGATGAAAAACGCTCCTTTTTGCTTTCAAAAGCTTATGGACAATGTCACTCGTGGCATGGAGGAGTATGTCACTCCTTTTCAAGATGACACCGCAGTTGGTGCCGAAACGTGGCAACATCTCAACAACGTTTTTAATTTTCTCTTTGCTGTCAAGAAGGCCGGGTTAACAGTAAATGCCAAAAAATCGCAGGTCGTTTGTAGCAAAGCTACGTTTCTTGGTCACGAGGTGGGTAATGGAACTCGCACTCCTTTAGAAGTGAAGGTTTTGGCTGTCCAAAAATTCGTGCGGCCACAAACTAAGAAAGATGTCCGTTCCTTCCTTGGTTTGGTCGGTTATTACCAGCGCTACATTCCACACTATTCCGAAATCTGTGCAAGCCTTACAGACTCTCTGAAAAAGGATGCACCCGATCCCGTCTTATGGGATGATTCAAAGCAAACTGCCTTTGAAACTTTGAAGACTGCCTTAGTGACGTTTCCTAAGAGCTCCCGATTTCAACCAAACTTTTATCCTCCAATGCTATTGTTCCGACCGTGGCATGGGCTGCGTATTGTCCCAACAATTTGGTGAAGATGAACACCCCTGCCTTTACGCTTCACGTAAATTAACAGCCCGTGAGCAAAATTACGGGACAACAGAAAAGGAGTGTGCTTGTTTGATCTGGTCTGTTGCTAAGTTACGGCCCTACATCTATGGGACAAAATTTATCATAGAATCAGATCACAACCCACTACACTGGCTCCAATGTCTGGCAAAAATCCCAGATTGCTTAGGTGGAGCCTCACCCTTCAAGATTATGACTACACTGTCCGGTACAAGCCTGGCAAGTTACACTTAAACGTGGACGTGTTAAGTAGATATTTTGTTTAAAACAAGTTCTTAAATGTTTAACATTTTGTTTTCAGTACAAATTGACTGAAAATTAAAATTTACCTGCATTTTAATTTTGTCATTTTGGTCTGTTGGGAGCTCATCCTGAAGAAACTCCCAGTTAATTCCCGTTTTGGCTTTCACACCTAAATTTCAAGTGCCTATCTTTACTCTTTTTGTCATTATCAACGTCTCCCTCTGTGGGAGAATATTGACAAAGACTGTAACGACACTAATTAAATATTCATTAGGAATTTTCTACGAGAGTTGCAATCAGTCCCCGGTTGGCTCTTCTTTAAGTTTTCTACGAAATGGCTTTCTTCCCAAAAACAGCCGTCTGTCTACCCCTGTGCGAAAAAGATAGCACTGTCATTAAAAGGTTGTTAGTTTTTATCCACAAAACTTCCCAGTGTTGTACTGTTATGTTTAAGGTATGGGTTATACCTTGAAACCCTTTAGTGTCACTTCAACATGTAAACAAGTTGTTTGGTAACCTCAAACCATCCCAGTGGGAGTAGTTTAACAGTAAATAGAGCTGGTCATTTTATGCGTGCCCATAGTATACAATTCTCCAATCCCTATCGCAGCGGCTAGGTTTATTGTTATGCGTCCGTCGGTTTTTATCGCAGCCTACCGGGATAAAAAAAAGGCTAGACTAGAGCAGAGGCAGAACGGCTAGGGACATATTACCAGAGCAGTAGATGGCCTCATTTATTTGTTATAACGAAACAACAAACTTAAACTTTGTACTTTTACTTTAAAAACTAGTGTGTTTCTTGACAGATGTCCTTTTGCCCCATTTTCAAATACTTGTACGATATTCCTGCAACAAGCAGCGCGGACAGTATTTAATTAATGGCTGCAAAAAACATTATTTTTCTATGTATAACTTTTAATTTTACCTAAAGTTCTCTAAGCCACAAAAACGTTGGTCCCCCAAAAATATAAAACGGCAAAGTCAACATTTATGTAAACAGTGTATTTTATTTCATGTCAAATTTTTTTGCTTATTTTTGGCGGTCTTGTGTTCATTGCATATCTTGTGTGCACTATACCTTTACATTATAGCTTCTATTCCGAGTTCTCAGGAACCCCGAATAAAATTCTGCGTCCGGGGGCGTGTAAACGAGAAACGGGGGCATGAAAAATTAAAATTTTTTTTCTTGGAGCACCCAAATGCCTCGCCGAGGCATATCCAGCCGTTTTTTAAATAATAAACCAAATCGATCCAAATTTTCACCATCGATAGCCTGCCCAAATACAAGCCTCTTGAGGAAGCCCAAATTTGAACTTTCCATCAGGAAGATTGTCAAATCTGCATCTGAAGATCGGCCAAAAACCCCAGCAGCACTACTTCATCATGGCCGCCATTGTGATACCTTGTATTTTTGTATTTGATTTTATACCTCTTATTTTTGGGCATAAAGCCCCCAAACCCTAGCTTAGTTGCAATTTAGGAGAAGCTTCCTCTGTTCTATGTACAGACAACCATTTTTAAAGTGTGATATTTTTTATTGTGTTTGAACGATCGCAACTACTATGAAAAATTTCCACTTAGATCAAAACGTTGCCCCTTTAACTTTAAGATTCAAACCTCCAAATTAACTTTATGCGTTTTAGCATACAACTGAGTTAGACTATTCATTCATTTATTTAGCCTTTTATAATAATCTTTTGCCCCCAGAAACGCTGCCACTAGTCCAAGTAATTCGACATCGGCATTCTACCGGACACGAATTTTAGTGTATATATGTTTATTTTAGTTCTCCTCTCAGCCCGACTGGACCCAACCAAATGCTACTGCTAGCTTGAACTACTATTAAAAGCAAAAGAATTCTTAGGAAGATCTGTTCCAAACAATTCCGTAAGTCAAACTGTGCAAAAACTTTAAATCCCCCTTTTTGCCGCCCTCCCCAGCCAAAACTAGCTGTGGTGTTTAACACTGCAGTTTACAGTTAAAGCTTATAAAATTTAATAGTAATGTTCTCTGCATTACCCAAAGCCAAGTAATAAGCTTTAACAAGAACCAATTCACATTGCAATCATCTAAATATGGAATCCGTAGCCAATAATTCAAAATAAAGGCCTATTTCCGAAAGTTCAATTGAGTAAAATTCAAAACAGGCCTGTCTTTTTCATTTTTCCGTCCCTACTCCTTCAAACGGCTCTGCACCCAATTCCTTTGTTCATCCAACTTCTCCTCCTACTTTCCATTGTTCTCAAGGCTCTCAGCCAATCAGACCTCCGCAGCTATCCTCGGCGTCCGCGCCAACTTCCGGTAATGTGTATATAACCCCAGCCCCAGAATCCTTCGTTATCACAGCTCCGAGCGCTGCTCGGGAGAGCACAGCTCACAGATCTCAAGCTAGAGAAGGGTCACGCCAGTCGGGAGTGGAGACGCCATGTCCGTGGGATGCCATGCCGGGCAAAATGGCAGTGGTTCGTATGTTTGTTGTTAGCTTTTGAAAATTTAATTTAGGACCCCCCAAGTCTAAATTCTACATAACTTTAAAAAAACACACACAACCACCACCAGGCAGAAACACACACACAAGTTCCTTTGAATTTTCGGTGAATTCCACCCCGTTCACCTTCTTCAGAAAAAATTTGTCAACACATGTCGTTTTCAAACCACTGTAAACGCCGGTTGCCGGTATTTTGTGTCTAAATTCTAGTTTAAACTTTGACTTAAACTCTCTCTAGCTAGGGAAAATTATGGTGGTGACGCCTGTAGCGGCATCTTAGGTTTCTCACCCCATAACGTCAGAGTGGTACTCTTTCTAAAAACCAACTTCTTTCTTATTTGTTTTAAACATTAATTCAAATAACTGACGGTTTGATCTTTGTGTGGGATTCATTGGTTATTCACTCCAGACGGACTTTATAAGTAGACGAGGCTTTTATAATTTGAGGAGTTGACTTGTAAACAGCAACTCTGGGAGGTTTAAGGCTCTGTTTTATCCCTTAGAAACAAAACTGTGAAACGGTTGATCTTTCATGCGTGTTTGAAACATACTGTTTGATAGACTGTAACCAGCCTGGGCTGTTCAGTCTTGCGGACGACTCTGAGGAGCGTTCAGTATCGCTTTTTCTATTCGAAAAATTAATTGATTGTTTTATTCTGAAACACAAACGTCGTTTTAGTCAAAACTTGTGAAAACGAATTACATGTTGTAAATTCAAACTTTGTGCTTTTAAATAAGTATATTTCAAAAGCTCTCGCAAACCAAATGTAAAGTGTGTTTTTCATTCTCTGTTATAAATAAACCAGGAGTTTTTAACTTCAGTTCGTTTGCTAGTTGATTAACTGTTTAAGTGTAAATAAATATGTAGACCATTTTTAGTTTAGCTCTTGATAAACGGTTAAATTTCCATCGCTGGTGGCAGTGAAATACCAGCAGTATTAAGGTTAGGCCCCTTTAATTTAGGATCCTGCGCTCCATCCCCCATGCTGGGACCGTAGCCCTTGCTGTGCTGATGCCGTAAAAGTCGCAATCATCACCGCAACACCTTAAGCTGAATCTCTGTGTCAAACCAGGAAACCGGAGGCGCTACAAGCACCTGAGCCGTCGTAGCGTCCGCCGTTACAACGTTATAGGAATAATGTGTACTCAATCTGATTCCATTTTTTCAAACTAATAAATGTAGAGGGGACCAAAAAGTTTGGTCTGCTAACAATGACCAAATAAGCAATTAATAATTAGTGCATTGTTACGTTCATTTAATTGAAACGGAACATAACAATACTACAAATCCCCTCTGTACCCTTGGGATCCTTTTATACCAAAAAAGTGTATTGTAAAAGGATGTTTTTTTTTAAAGATTTTTTCTTTATTAAACCAACTTGTGAATGGAAGCAAACTATTTTTCATTATGTTTGATGTTTCGTACAAAAAAAAAAACCCAATTTTACCTGGGGGGAGGTCAAAATTGTTTTCTATTGCCTAAAGAAAATATACACTACCTGTAAATTTAATTGCATTCAGTTCCTGGGTGCTTGTTACCCTGGAGGATTCAAAACTCTCTCGATACGCCCAGCTGAACTGCCCATCTGCGCATGCGCCAGCACGTGCAGACCCTCCTTAAATGGTATTACAGCGTTAGCCAACCATCTATTTTTCCTCCAGATATGTCAGCCATGTGGTGACTCCAGAGGGGAGGTTGGGTGGGTATTTACAGGTAGTGTATATTTTCTTTAGGCAATAGAAAACAATTTTGACCTCCCCCCAGGTAAAATTGGGTTTTCTAGTTGCCGCTGAAAATATCACACTACCTGTAAATTTAATTGCATTTACAGTTGACCTCGTCAATATAGGTGGCGGGCACCATCATGGCGGGTTCCCAAGGGGGTTCGCTGGGTCCCAGAGATTTGGTATAGGCTGAGGTGCGAGACGCATCAGACCCAAGATCTCAAGCAGTTTAACTTAGGCAAGTACTGCAGGGCGGGGAGAAACTGGTTATCGTCAACGGACTGACATAAGTTTGAGAGTTTTGATTCCATTAAAAGAGAGGAAGGGGTAGGTTCGTAAAGTAAGCTTAAAAGGAAAGAGATGTTACCTGAAAGTCGGTCATGAAGGTTAACTCCGTCCAATGTACAGAGCGTAGGTGGTTGTGTACATGATGACTGCAGGTTAGTAGCCCAGATGTTGGTTGCAGTTGATTCCCGAGAAATGTCTTTGGGGACAACAGTACGGATAATGTGGTCCCGAGGAATGTTGATGCTACTGTTGTGAGAGGTTGGGATTAGCTTGTGCACGATTATGCAGATGAGAGATTGGACGGTGCTGCGGGTTCGATAACGGGAGGTTTTCCTGGAGTGTAGACACCTTGGTGAAGTTCAAGAAATCTGATGAAGGAATGAAGAGGTTGGTATCAGGTTCCGCCTTTCCGGATCAGAGCTCTTAGTTGTGTTGTAGTCGGAATGGACTAGATAGATTTGAAGTTCAGGTGGTCGAAAGTGATCAGGGATCTGGAAGATTGTCCTTGAAAAGAGTGTGTCGGAAGGTCTCGTATGCTTTAATGATGGTGGCGTGATTCTGGTTTGCGGAAAGTCAGGAGAATGTTTAGGTTGACAGACCATCCTGGAGAGATTCGTTTCGGCCGTTCATTATACGGGCAGTCCCGAGGGGGTCGGCTTCAGCGGCTTAGATGTCTTCCACTGACGGAGTGATGAATATTGTCAGCGGTAGAGGAATGATGACAATGGCGGAAGTTTGGCATTGTTTTTTTTTTTTTTTTATATAGGGTGGTTGATTAAAGGGTTGATTAACATCGAACGGAATGGAGTGGTGAGGAATGAGGAATCGCAGGGTCATCAAGTGGTGTCAATGAGAGACGTCATTCCGGCCTGAAGTATGTGAAGGTAGTTGATATTTAGAATTTATGATTTATGGTTTTGTAGTAAAAGTGAAACCGTAGCCCTTGGCAGAGGAGCGGCAATCCAGGCATGGAAGTTTTCTAGTCTGGGTAAGGGACATTCTACGCATTTTCCCGGATAGCAGGAATGAAGGTTGTGGCGTTGTCCCATTGCCAAACTTGGCGGGCGACATAGGACTCCTTAGGCATGGCTTGGTTTGCACGGATCCATTCTTGTGCCAGTTGGTGGTGTTCTCGTCTAGCGAGTTCGGGGAGAACGGGTGGATGGTCGGTGGGGTCGTAAAGGTGAACGTCAGCAGGAATAGCGGTGTTCCCGACGATGTATTCCATCTTGGAAGTGGTTTCTATTGTCTGGGTGCCACGAGTGGTGAGATGAATAGGCTTACGTGAAAGTGCGGGTCTGTGAATTTTGATGATGGGTTGACGAGAAGTTGAAATGGGTAGGGGAGATAGGCGTCGGAGTCTGGCGTCAGAAAGTTCAATTTTGCGTCGCATTTTCGAGTTGCTCGTCGTTAAGTTCTGTATGTTCAGCTTATAAGCGTCGATCAGCTTCCGGGCATTAGCAAGTTTGGATTCAAGTCTAGCGCAGTGAGATGCGATGGGCTCGCAGTTTTGTCGAAGGCGATTCATTTCCTTTTCATTGAGATCAAGTTTCTGTGCGGTTACGTTGAAGAGAAAGCTACAGTCACTATAGTTCGAGAGAGGGTTGGCAGGAAAGGGACTTGCGTCAAGCCCAAATGACGACGGGTTAGGAGTAGAAGAAGTGTTCGTTTCCATGGTAGTTCGTTTCCATGGGTCCGGGTAGGAAGATGAGGAGGTGACAGTTGCCGGAATAGTGGATGGATTCATAATGGGTTGAATTGAGACAGAGGGAACTTCATTTGATGGTGTCGTACATTCACGGGCTTTTTTGTTTCTCATCTGAGTTGACCGATCTAGAGATTTCTTGTTGTACAGTTGGATTAATGGCCAGTCAGAAAGAGATATGGTTAGGCAGATCGAACAGGGGTCATTGTTGAAGTCGCAATGACGGTGACGTTGACACGCTGTGTGTGGGTCGTGACGTTTCTTTGAAGATACAATCCCCGCACATTTGCAGACATCAGGTTTTCGGGCAGTTCTTGGGTCCCAACCCCTGACGAGGGACGGTGATTTACCGCCACGGACTTTGGGTGACATGGATGCGGAGCGGTAACCAGGGAACTGTGAGGAGCGCAGGAAAAACCAGGGTCTATCCGGGCGGACGAGGAACCCCAGCGCGGGAGATGGGTAGAGGGTCACGGCAGGTGAAAAGCCCTAAGGCGGGAAGGAGAAACAGCCACAACATAGAGTTGAAAAGGGGAGACAACCATCGTGAACGATGTGCAGAGGTGGTAAATAGTTAGCACAACTAGAAGTAGATTGCTAGGAAGACGAGGTGGTGAGATTAAGTTAGAGTGGATCATCAATAAAGGTGATGTGGTAATGGTTCGGCCCTCAAAACGTGGGTTGGCCACTGACGAGAAGAGCCCCAGAGTGGTCAAGAGAAGTTGACATGATTTTAATTAGCAGACGAGTCAACCGTGAATGATGTTAATGGCTTAGAGTGCGATTCCTATTACAATCGCGAGTCATGAAAACTGAATACGTGTTAACAGTCAGACATGGCAGTGGCACAATTGAGCGTGGCTGCGTGAGAAAGGCGGCAGATAAGAAGGTGGTAAGTAACATGACTTACACATGAGACGTGGAATCAATCAGGACGAAACAGTGGTGGGAATGTAGAGAACATCCAACATCGTTTAAGGGTAGGTCAGCTAGAATGGGACAGGTGGCAGTGTGTGCAGCAGCGGATGCCAAAGTCGTGTCAGGACGAGGGACACCCGTGGCCGAGACGAGAAGTTTGAGGAGTGAACGGAGTTCGTTGTCCAAGGGTGTGACAGGCTGAAGCAGTTTCCGTTGATGAGGCATGGCAAGGGTTGTGCTTGTGGAGTAATCGAAGGATGAGCACATGAGAATGAAGCAAGAACAGAGTTATGAAGGGGCAATCTATATAATCATGGAAAAACTAGTTGGATTCATATCATTAACTGGAAGTCAGGACATGGTAAGGTAGAGTCACCGCAAGCTGGAAAGCAGCGAATTTAAAAAGCTGATAAGTTTCAAAGGGGTGCACATAATGACGGATTCGTAATAGTTGTCATGATGGTTGTGTGGGCAGTGGTTAGGATGCAGCAACAGCACCCAGTATCCCCAGGTAGTCACTCATCCGAGTATAATTCAGGCCTGGTGCTGCATAACTTCAGTGATCGGACGAGAGCCGGTGTTTTCAGCATGGTATGATCGTGGACGATCGTACATTAATGTTCTTGTTGGGATAAGAATTTTCTGTATTCGGCGAAGGTTTGCCTGCATTCAGTGAAGGCTTGATGCGTACGGCGAAAGTTGAACGTTCGGCGAAGGCTGCTTACGTTCGGCGAAGGCTAGTTGCGTTTGGCGAAGGTTGAGCGTTCGGCGAAGGCTTGGCTCGAATACGTTCGGCGAAGGCTAGCTGCATTCGGCGAAGGTTGAGTGTTTGGCGAAGACTTGACTAATGGTGTAGTTTTTTCATTCCTTGAGCTTGCGGTGAAGGTTCCGGGAAGGATTTTCATTGCTTAATTGTGTTCGTTGAAAATGTGGTTTTGGGACTTTTTGACCAACTTTATGCATTATTGGCGGGCTGGTGTTTGAGGAAAGTGCCATGTAAACTAAACGACAGTGTAGCGAAGTGGCTGGAAGACTACTGTAAGATCTGTCATTCAGTCCGTTGCCCTGTCAGTCCGAAGTCATGTTGTTCAGTGAAAGTCAGCACGGAAAATAAAACTATCGGTGCATATGCATACCCAAAAGGTTGCCGGCGTAACAGAACGAAGCCATAACACTTGATCGACGTATACGACTGTTACAGGAAGACACACAACCAGAAGGCGAAGGACATAGCCGATGGTACATATCAGCTTCGTCGGAGGATGCGGTACATCGTGAGATTGGTGTGAGAAGGTCAAAGGTTACCATGAAGGTGTCGAAGCTGAAACGATTAGCGAAGATTCATCAGTTGTGATGTTCGGCGGGCAATGAAGAAGATCATGACGGAGGACTGAAGGTACATTTACCGGTCAGCATCGGCATGGGTGGTACATAAGTAGAGGTTTGAGATAGCCGAAGGTAGGGCGAGGGCTCGAGAAAGGGCAAAGGCCGTCGGCAGGGCCAGAGTTCGGTGAGGGAAATTTACCATTCCCATAAGCGGGAGACAAGGGGGGGGGGATTGAAGCTTAATGGTGCGTTGACAATGAGGTCACTAGCGCCAACCTCAGTCGCAGTGCAGTGGTCCGGGTTGCCACTGCACCGCACATTACAGAGATGTTATTCAAACCCCAAATCTAAAACCTGTCATACATCTGTACCTCTTGCAAGAATTGAAAAGCACCGGACGGGAGTACAAACTTATCACACAACAGACGTGCAATGCCATGCGGAAGAAGGGAACGATGACGAAAATGGAAAACAATGGAAAAGTCGACCCCGTTCGTTGTCCAGGATGTCCAGGAAGGGGCAGGCGACGATCATGAAGGAAAGCAGCTGGGCTCATCTTATAATTCAGATGGATCAATCATCAAAAAGGTAGATAGAGCAGCAAAAGATGTGTTTGGCCCATGGCAAAGCAAAGGGTTCGGTGAAGGCTTGATATGCGGTGAGAGACCCGAGGCAGTCAGCAAGGCTGGTGGTTATATTCCCCTTTCGCCGAAGGTAGTATTCGGCGAAAGCAAGTGTCTTTCGGCGAAAGATTAGTGGCTTTCGGCGAAGGTTGCGTTCGGCGAAGGCTAGCTAACGTTCAGCGAAAGCTTGTGGTGTTCGGCGAAAGGTAAAATCGGCAAGGGTGGAAGGCTTGTACTTCAAGCTAGGCAAAGAGACTTTCGGCGAACATGGGCATCCATCAGGTGCTGTGAAGGGAACCAGTTCAACAATGAGGAATCATCTTCTATGGTTTTCCACGAGCGTAGGAAGTGAAGTCAGATGCGAAATACAGCAAGAAGAAAGAAGAATGAAAGCAACATCAAGGAGGGATCTTTCGGCGAACGGTGTCTTTCGGCGAACGTCGAAGCGGGAGGGTAACAATAGCGGTGTGTCGCAGCCGGAGGCTGGAGGAAAAGAGATGGTTGGCTAACGCCGTAATACCATTTAAGGAGGGTCTGCACGTGCTGGCGCATGCGCAGATGGGCGGTTCAGCTGGGCGTATCGAGAGAGTTTTGAATCCTCCAGGGTAACAAGCACTCAGGAACTGAATGCAATTAAATTTACAGGTAGTGTGATACTTTCAGCGGCAACTAGAAAAGCTATGTTTCTTTTTCCAATATTCTGCTTAAAATATGCAATGCTAGTAAACAACAAAATTGTTTAACACTAAAAAAAAAGTGCCCCAGAACCGGTACAAATGTGTGGTGTTCGTTCATGTGACATCCATTCATGTGATAAACAGTTGTTTTAAAAATGAACAGTGAATAAGAACTTAAAAAGTTCAGTAGTAAGGCTGAATTTGAGGTAATTTTGTTTTTTATCGCGGCTGAGCAGTGAGAGAGCTCAGCCTGGTTGCTGGAGGTTTGCGGATCTGGTCGAACTCCTGTAAAGGGGACCTTGGCAAAGTCCCCGCCAGGACTGCTGGCCAGGGTAGCATGAGAGGCTACCATGTGCTCCCTCAGCGGCTATGTGATGTATTCTGGCTAATTCTGGACAATCTTTCGGCCCTGAGGATTATCGGAGGTTTCCCGGGTCAAATCCCCAGCAGTAATTGGTTCGGCTGACATAAGGCTCGTCAAAATGAAAAAAAAAAAAAAATTTTAATCTTCATTAAAAAAAACAATAAATAAACAAATCTTATTTGCTGCAGTATGTGACAACTCCATAAGTGAACATCTTTAACAACAGGGAAAATACATTTTAAAGAAGTAGCATACTACATGTGTTGTGTATCACAAAAAATAACATGTGTTGTGCATCACACAAAAAAACATGTGTTGTGTATTACAAAGTCGAATGTTATTTAAAGAAGACAGCATTATAGAAAATTATTTAAATAAAAAAAACTTTTATGCAAATCAGGGCTAAAAAAAAGTAACAAAAAGGAAGCAATAGCCCTCTGATTCCAATTTGTTTAAGAATGGAATGAATGATTGCACTTTTTAGTCTAAAATTTTTTCTCAGTGCACATCATCTTTCGAAATATGCAATCAGTAGTACACCAGAACAGGTAAGCCTAGTTGCACATACATCATAACGAATGTAACTTTTTTTAATTGCATTTTTATTGTGTTAATACTGTATGTAAATGAGTGCTTAATAACTGGGTGTCCTCTTCTTTATTAGTCTTATTCAAAAATAGATTGCTGAAAAATTACTGTTTTATTTTTAAATTGAAAATATTTAAGCACACATTGCATGTCTTATTGTTGCAGAAATCATTCACCACCAGTGTTATTCCAATGAAAAGATAATTTTTAAAAATGAACACACTGAAAAAAAAATAATAAAGCTGTCTTTTATTTGGGGAATTTCAAAAAAGAGAATCCTATTTTTTTCGATCTGCATTTGCTGCATTTAATGGTGAGAAATACTGCTTCTCCAGCGAAATTACGGCACCCGACATTGATAGCCGCCATGGTTCATCACTCCCGCCACCACGAGCTAGTGATCACGCTGCGCTTGCCCAGTCATCGCAGAAAACGGGTTGTGTCGCTTCCTACCTAATTCCTTCCTCCATGGCGCGGGCATTTGAACGACGCTTTTTCCCGGAAGTCAAGTTGCCGATCGCTGGAAGTTTTAGGACAGCATCATGTAGCCAGCCAATAATCGCCTTAGGCGCAAACGCCTCAAGGCAATCATCGAATTGAAATGCAGTTTATGAACTTGAGTTAGGTTTTCAACAAATGAGAAGCATTGAGCTCTCCTGTTCGTCCACGTGAAGGCCCTGTATTTCTGTATTTAAGGAAACGGACGTTTGTAATCTTGGTCCCAAAACCACTGCAGATCGGCGGGACGCTATGCCTTTCCTAGAGTAGGCGCGCGCTTAGCCGAGTAGCAGATAAGCTGAAGGTGAAGAAGTCGCGGTAGTACCATGACTTGGTAAGCTTTAGCTTTGTAAAGTACTTAAACTAAAATGTAGTCTAAAGATACTTTAGCTAATAAGATCTTAGGGGGAAGGGATCCTAAAATGATTTAGACCCCAAGAAGATTAATAACAATTAGTCCTAGCTCTTAAGCCCAACATTTCTTAGCCTACGCAATAAATGAGGACAAGCTAGTGTGAGGTCCACGGGTTCTTAAAAACCTTGATAACTTATTAATTTTCTTCCCGACCCAAAATCGTAAAGGGAAGAAGAATTAATATAATATTTTTTTGATTTTGTTCAAAATCGTAACTTAACTTGTTTCATCGCAAAATGCCTGAAAATTGAGTGAAACTATTTTTAACTGGTTCCAGCCATAAGTTGTGCACCCAACCGAAAGTTGTTTACCTTCAACGTTAAATAGTTAACCTGTAACTTGTTGTGATATCTGCCATAAATAAATGTGCATATGTTTGAAATCGACTTCTTTTATTCTGACTTCTGCATGAATAAATTAAGTACGTTTAAATCGTAACAGAGTTAAGGTTAGGTCTCATTCGCGAATGAGTGGTGGCAGTTCTACCAGGATCGTCAAGAGGAAGGAGAATACTGCCAGTTAGGAAAAATGTTACGGCCCCCCTAGGGACTTTAGCTAGGCTCCGTAATAGAGCAAGTAGTTCTAGGGTCCTCCATAAGGTAAAATAAAACGATGAAAATAAAAATAATTTTTTCAACAAATAATTATTTAACCCTGTTTGTACTCGGTCGAATTTTTACCAAGTCCGAGCCGGGTTAAAAATAGCATTACCCGGTATCGGATCGGATATTTACCCGGACTCGGTCGAACCCTACTTAAAACTGATTTCCACCACACAAACGTCCATGGCTACAAGCGTCGATGTGACAGCCATATTGTTAACATAAGAGAATAATTACTCGTCACCATCATATTCATCATAATTACAAAATTTATGGTAAATTAGCAAAAATTTACAAAAAGTAAAGTATGTTATTTTTTGCCTTTTTCATATCTTGCCGATCCGGTGTTTCTATGGATCACATAAAAATGTCAAAGAACATTAAGCTCAGTACATAATTCCCTCAACATATAAATTTTGAAACATGACCCTATTTACTCATAAAAAATTAGTTAAATAATCCATGAGTTAACATGGGTGTACGATACTATCGAATTTCGATACTGATACTAATACTTGCTTGGTACAGAAGTTCAAAATTGGGTATCGAATTTTTGGTAGTATAGATGGTATCGAAATGTATCAAAAAAAATTTTTTTTAGTATCAACGCTGTGTCGTTAATAGCAAAGAGCTCTATACAGCGTCATGCCTACCTTTAATTATTATGAAATCGTGAAGACTTGAATATTCCGAGTTTTCCTTTAAAAGCACTTCATCTGTCACCATCCATTAAATTCCTTTAATTCTCGAAGTATCGTATCAAAGCGAGTATCGACATCGAGAAAATATTGTGATACTAATATTTGGAATCGGCATAGAGTTGAACAATCTGGTATTGCACACACCTGTAAGTTAGTGACTGGGTACTGGTCACAATAAGCTGCTGTTTTCAGTCGACCTCTTATTTGAATTAAGATCTATGAATTTTACTATATGAAGTCTATAAATGTAAAACAACTTACCTCATCCATCAGGCTTTCAAACTAGAAAGCAAACAAATAGAGAATTTTATTAAAAAAATCGTATATCAATTAATCATACTACAAACTAGTTAGTTTATCTTCTAAAGGTGTAACAGGCATTATACATTGAGCTTCCCTGTATGTCACGCCTGCAAACAGACCTTCACTCACACTGCTTTCAAGGTGACTCAATCTTGAAGAATTAGCCTAAACTTTGGCCAAACTTAACTTAGACTAACAAAAATGGAAGTTTTAGATAAGGCATTTATTGCAACTGACAAAATTCTGAAAATTGGCTTTCTTTGCTGTGAAAGTACTGTACCTGGCAATTTTAGCATTGCTGTCTCAGTGATGCTGTTGGTTGCTTGAGACTTGAATGGCCGCCTCAGTCACCCCACCACGCATGCGCGAGCGTGGCTCTCCCA
>JAHWFP010101867.1:0-11356 GCA_023313725.1 Lithobius niger | reverse complement strand
CATCACATTGGATGCCTTCGAAAATTAACCTGGTTGGATCAAGCAAAATCGTTGCTTCTACATGTCACGAATTAATATAATTTTTAACCCAAAATCGTTACTAGAACGATTTGTCATCGTATCAACTCTCATTCATGTGACAACAATAAAATACAAGACAGTATTATTTTAAACAGCAAGCAGGAGTTTATTTACGAACTTGCCGCATTTGCGGTCGCCGCTGCGGTACCGCATTTGTGGTTTGGTTTACATGCCAGCTGTTGGATACTGCACACGTACCTGCGTCGACGTTACTTTACCGCCCGCCGCTCACCCGCCGCTCGTGCGGTTGTTTTGCGCCGCAATTCCCCCCCCCCGTCAACGCGGCGGTACCGCAGCGTTAAAAAAACGCAATTGCGGCGGTACCGCAGCGTTAAAAAAACGCAATTGCGTCTCTGAGTACCTTGGATGATTTGAGCGGTGCACACGTCCGCCGTTTACCGCAATAGCGTTACCGAAAATGGCGTCCAATTTTGAAGAAATAGACATGGAATTGTTTATTGGGGGAGTAAAGAACTATTCAGAAATATGAAATGTTGCTGCAGAAATGATTGAAGACTCATTGGGGCATAATTAAAGAACTTATCCGAATTTTTTAGTTAATATGCAAAGGATGTATAACATTTTCCCCTGGTACGTCTTAAATTAGTACATCAATGTACCAAAATTCGTCGCATTGGTTTTAAAATATATTTTTTGTTCACGAGGTAGGCAAAAAAAGCAACATCGTCTCACTGGTTTCAAACTATAATTTTTTGTACAAGAGGTAAGGGAACCGAACGCGCACATACGTCACTGCAGCGTTAACGAGCGTTAATAAAACGCACGTGTGCATTGATTGGATGCTTCACCGCAGCGGCGCCGCAGCGTCGCCGCAGCGTCCAAAAAACGCACGTGTGCACCGGCGCTGAGTGCCGGTGCACACGTGCGGTCGCCGCTGCGGTACCGCATTTGCGGTTTGGTTTACATGCCATCTGTTGGATACTGCACACGTACCTGCGTCGACGTTGCGTTACCGCCCGCCGCTTACCCGCCGCTCGTGCGGTCGTTTTGCACCGCAATTCCCCCCGTCAACGCAGCGGTACCGCAGCGTTAAAACAACGCAATTGCGTCTCTGAGTACCTTGGATGACTTGAGCGGTGCACACGTCCGCCGTTTACCGCAAAAGCGTTACCGAAAATGGCGTCCAATTTCGAAGAAATAGACATGGAATTGTTTATTGTGGGGAGTAAAGAACTATCCTGAAATATGAAATGTTGCTGCAGAAATGATTGAAGACTCATTGGGAAGTAATTAAAGAACTTATCCGAATTTTTTAGTTAATCTGCAAAGGATGTATAACATTTTCCCCTGGCGCGTCTTAAATTAGTACATAAATGTACCAAAATTCGTCGCATTGGTTTTAAAATATATTTTTTTGTTCACGAGGTAGGCGAAAAAAGCAACATCGTCTCATTGGTTTCAAACTATAATTTTTTGTACACGAGGTTAGAGAACCGAACGCGCACATACGTCACGGAAGCGGCACCGCAGCATCATGCGCGTTAATAAAACGCACGTGTGCATTGATTGGGTGCGTCACCGCAGCGGCGCCGCAGCGTCCAAACAACGCACGTGTGCACCGGCGCTAAATCATTAATTGCCGAACCTTATTTATAGAATTATAAGCGCCGGTGCACAAGTGCGGTACCGCATTTGCGGTCGACGCTGCGGTACCGCATTTGCGGTTTGGTTTACGTGACATCTGTTGGGTACTGCACACGTACCAGCGTCGACGTTGCGTTACCGCCCGCCGCTCGTGCGGTCGTTTTGCACCGCAATTTCCCCCGTCAATGCAGCGGTACCGTAGCGTTAAAAAAACTCAATTGTGTCTCTGAGTACCTTGGGTGACTTGAGCGGTGCACACGTCCGCCGTTTACCGCAAAAGCGTTACGGAAAATGACGTCCAATTTCAAAGAAATAGACATGGAATTGTTTATTGGGGGGGGGGTAAAGCGACTATCCTGAAGTATGAAATGTTCCTGCAGAAATGATTGAAGACTCATTAGGAAGCAATTAAAGAACTTATACGAATATTTTAGTTAATCTACAAAGGATGTATAACATTTTTCCCTAGTAGGCTACATCAATGTACCAAAATTCGTCGCATTGGTTTTAAAATATATTTTTTTTTTGTTCACGAGGTAGGCGAAAAAAGCAATATCGTCTCTTTGGTTTCAAACTATAATTTTTTATACACGAGGTGTAGGGAACCGAACGCGAACCGAACGCGCACTACGTCACCGAAGCGGCACCGCAGCGTCAACGCGCGTTAATAAAACGTAAAGCCCTAACCAGACTGGCTGCCCGCGGCTGCACGCCGACGTAGTATGGTGTAAAAAAGACTTCAATATTCGTCCTTACCGCAACACCAACCACATGATTGCTGTAATGTTGACCTTGTAGGCACTTATAGTTACGCATAGCTTCGCACGAAATTGTCTTCTGTCTGGAGAGGCCTTTAGTGTGCATTGATTGGCTGCGTCACCGCAGCGTCGCCGCGTGTCCAAAAAAACGCACGTGTGCACCGGCGCTAACATGGAATCTTCGTCCACCTTACAGCGAACATAACATAAACTCATCCATCTGACCCAGCGAATTAATGCAAATAAATGCAACGGCCTTCCCTTGTTTCTGTCTTGTTTCTGATTGGTCGATAGTCGGTTCGTTTGCAGTTTTAGTTCCCTGTCCCCACAGTTACCCTCAGGAACCAAGCTCAACGACCATGGTTTGTTCAGTTGTCTAGTTTACTGCCTGAAGCGTAATTTGAATGCTGTATGTACAGGCAATCGTCTAAGTAGATCAGGGGATTATGACGCGACATCTCGTATGACCTACGCAATTAGTACACGCATAGCATGTTTCTTTGCAACCAAAGTTACATAGGTCAATTTTCAAAGGCACCACTTGTTTGATCGTTTGCTACCTTTAACTCGCACGGAAAGGCAGAATACAGAATAAAACGGAGGGAAATACTTTCATGAGTAATTTCCTGACGTCGTTTTATTGATTTAGATTTAACGATTTAACGATTTAGAGTGTTAATAAACTTTAAATGAAGAAAATTAAACGCAGTATATAAAATGGAAAAAATTTATTATTCAACTGGCTTGGTTTCCCTATCGTCCCAGTAGGGTTTTTTTTTTGTTTCTCAACTATTGGACCGCGTGTTTCTTTTCCCCCCACCCCCTCCCCATACACACACATAGTTGGTGAGATTTGGTCCAAGTGATGTAACTAAGGAACGAATTCTGGGAATGCAAGAATCAGGTTTTTTTTTACAATTGAATTAATTTTTTTCTTTTCTGAAGATTCAGAGGTTGACCCTATCATTTATGGAAAGCAGTACAAACTCATCCAGCGTAAGCAGAATTTCAAAAAAAAGGGGGGGGGGGGGGCACACTAGAAAAAAAGCGGCAAATAAACAACATTTTGAGGAGTTTTTGACCTTGGATGAAACACTAAATTGGTGTTTCATACAAGGATAATTATTACTTAGGAATGAGCTCAAAGGCTTACGCACATTGGGGCAAGTGCTCCTGTCCGTCTACCCAAAATGCAGTTTGTTTGAACTCCAGATGTCCTTTTCCTGTCCTTGCCTCCCTGTTGTGGAGTCAGGGAGTGGGAGCACACAACAAACGGTACAGGGGCAAAATACAAAAGTGGCAAACAATTCTGCCCCACTCCCCCAAAGACAATTTTTTTGATTTTTTTTTTTTTTTTTTGTGTGTGTGGGGGGTGGGGTAGTTGCTTGCTACGTTTGTAGTTTTGCCTCTGGAGGAAACAAAACGGTCCAGGGACAAAGTAAAAAAGTAGCAGGCAATCTCCCCCCCCCCCCCAAAAAAAAAGAAAATTAATTTATTTTTTTTTGTCCCAAATCTTGGAACAAAAAACGACCAAGGGGCAAAGTACAAAGAAGCTAGCAAAACCCCCCTCCCAACATAATATTATTTGGGAGGGGGAGTAGGGGAGTTGCTTGCTACTTTTGTACTCTGCTGGCCGTTTTGTTATGCCCAAGAGAGGCGTTTTTTTCTGCACACCCCCCCCTCTCTCTATGACTCCCCAATAGGGAAGCAAGGGCAGGAAAACAAGTGGATTGGGAATTAAACAAAGGGCATTTTGAGTGAAGGGGAGGGGGGGGGGATACATGCCCCAATGTGCGTGTGCCGTTGAACTCATCCCTAATTAGTAATCAAATATTGGCCAAAGCACCGGTTTAGTATTTCGACCAAGGTCAAACTACACGCTTTAACGAAAAAGCCGCAAAATTTTGCCATTTGTTTGACTAGTCGTACGTGACTTAGAGATGTACGAACTAGGGAAATTGATAGAGTAAAGCGCAGTGGAATTAGATTTTACTGGTAGTTTTGTGGTCGTGAAGTAACGCAGATGATCACAGCACATCATGATTGTTAATCACTTGGTTTACTCGTAAAGGACGGTAGAAAATACATTAGGAGTGGGGAATATTTACATTGGGTACGACCTAAAGGTAAGGAAGGTTAATTCGAAGTGAAGCTGTAAACCACAAACGTTTACAGCTAACAATATTAAACATTACTTTTATTGTTAAGAAAACATCACGACATTGTCGTTATCATATGTAACACTACACACACACGGAGTAGTGTCTTGACCTGATGCTTGTTTCCAAGTAGCCAAGTCAGGATATGGATCTTGACATCTACGGTTATCAGTCCCAGATTCCATCAAGCCCCCGTGTGACGAAGGCCACTTGATATTCTAAATCTTGATCTGCACACTTAACTTGTAAAGGAGAGACCAAGACACAAGTTGTGATGTATGGAAGTCGCAACTGCTTTGGTACATATGTCAGCCCAATTTCGTTCGGTCGGGACGAATTCAAGTCGGATATTTCCGTCGTTAATTTTCTCTCGAACGAAATGATATATTATTTCAATATGTTTTGAACGGGATCGTTCTATCTGGGAATTTGCATGCTGAATTGCACTCAGGGAATCAGTCCTTACGATGGTAGGTGATTCTTGTGCCTTATAGACGCCTATTTGTTTCAGAAAGGATCTAACCCAGAAGGCTTCTCGTGTTGCCAAACATAAGGCACGGTACTCAGATTCCATTGTTGAAAGTGATACACTCTTTTGTTTACTTGCTCTCCAGAGTATAGGCGTTCCCGCATAGTAGACTAAAACTCCAGATATTGATTTGCGGTCATCTGCACTCGGTGCGTGACTTGCATCAGCATAAATTTCAAGTTTCTTGTCACTAGGTCGAAATGTCAATTTCCTATCAATTGTCCCTCGTAAATAACGAAGTATTCTTTTCGCTGCGACCCAATGTACAGTTCCGGGATTGGCTGAATGAACTGCCACAGCATTAACCGCATACGCTATATCAGGACGAGTTGCCAGAGCCAGGTAAGATAAACATCCCACCAACTGTCGATAAGGTACACATCGCATTTCTTCTTCCTCTTCAGGAGTTAAGCTGACAGTCTTGAGTAAATGTTGTCCAGGTATGCATGGAGTTTCTACAGTTTTGCAGAACTCCATATTGAATTTCTTCAGGATATTTTCAATATATGTTTTTTGATTTCCATGTAATGTTCCATCGGGCTCACGTACGAATTGTATCCCCAATAGAAAATTTAAAGGACCCAAATATTTTATGTCCAAGTCGGCGCTCAAAATCTTTCTTAACAATTGACGTATTTCCATTGTTTGTGCCGCCGCCATTAGATCATCGACGTAAACAGTGACAAAACCAAGTTCATTGTTAACACGTATCCAGAAGACACACGCATCTGACAGACAACGTTTCATCCCGTGCGACAATAGAATCTCACTTAAACGTCTGTACCAACAAAGCCCAGCCTGCCTTAAGCCATATATAGATTTCACAAGTCGGCAGACTTTTGATTCTTGTCCACTAACAATGAACCCCTCTGGTTGTTGCATGGCAACGTAACAATCGAGTCGACCTTGTAAAAATGCCGTAGTGACGTCGTACTGGTCTAGATACCAATTGTTTTGCACGGCGACTGCTATTGCTAAACGAATTGTTGCAAGCCCCGCTGTTGGGCTGTAACTTTCAAAATATAATTGTCCATGAATTTGAGTAAAACCTTTTGCAACTAGGCGTGCTTTGTATCTATCAATGCCCCCGACAGCATTTCGTTTGACGCAGAAAACCCACCGACACCCGACGACTTGTGCGCCTGGTGGACGTTCCTCGAGTCTCCAAGTTTGATTTGCTATATGGCTTCCATATTCTGCGTGAATTGCGGCTAACCACTTATCTGATTCAGGACTACTGAGTGCTTCTTTAAATGTGTTGGGCACTTTCAGTTCATTATTGGACGTTGCTAGTGCTGCAATTTCATAATCGTCGTTATGAAAATTAAACATGCAGGTATTTATTAATGTATCTTGGGTAACATTTTTGCCATACAAATCAGTTAATATTTTGGTAAAAGAATCGTCAGTTGAAATGGCACAAATTTCCTTTTCTTTGCACGCAAGTAGGGCTCTGTCTGTTGATTCTTCATCGGTTGAAATCTCTTTACTTCCCCCTGAAACTGACGTTTCTTCAGTCAACACCATATTTTTGGCTTTGGATCTTGTAAAATGTTTATGTGCACTTGTTATTTTCGCTTGTTTTTGTGGTACTTTCTTTCTTTTTCTTTCTTACAGGTGGATTTGATTGGCTGTTTGTATTTGTCTGCTGTGCTAAAGGAAGTTCACCGTGTACACAACCGTTTTCACCTTCGTGTGCTCCATTAGTTAGCACTTCATTTCCCTGTATGATTGATTCTTGAGGTTCTTGAATTACAGCCTCTTCTCCTCCAGACTCGTCAGTTTCGTCAGCTTCAGCATTTTGCCATAATTTTTCCCACACGTCTTCAAAGCCTTGTTCTTCTTGTTGGTGCAAGTGTGTGAAGTTGAACTCATTTTCAAGAAATGTTACATTCCTCGATACGATAATATTGTGATTTTCCAAATCCCATAAACGATAGCTACGTGAAGTTTGATCGTATCCTACCATCAGGCATTTCCTACTTCTTGGTTCTAGTTTATTACGTTTGGGAACTGGAATGTGTGCAAAACAAATGCATCCAATCGCCTTTAGGTGTTTTACAGTTGGCTTGTCTTTTCGACCCAACCATAATTGTAACGGAGTTATATGTTCATTTGCTTTATTTGTACATCTGTTCCTTAAATAAGCTGCAGTTGAAATCAACTCGGCCCATAAATACGCCGGCAAGTTTGCACTTGTTAATGTTGCTCGTACTAAGTTCAACAATGTCCTGTTTAAACGTTCAGAACGGCCATTTTGCTCGGGGCAAAAAATGTTTGTAGTGGTGTGTTGTAACCCCTTTCTCTTTCAGAAATGCAGATACACTTTCGTTAAGGTACTCAGTTCCGCAGTCGGATTTGATTGACTTAAGCTTTTGTCCCGTTTGGTTTTCTGCCATGGCAACATATTCTTTTAGTTTTTCTGGCACCTGCGATTTGTTCTTTAGGATGTAGCACGTTACAAAGCCAGAATAATCGTCTGTGAAGGTTAAAACATAGGAGTTGCCCCCTAATGATTTAATTGGTACTGCTAACACATCTGTATGCACAAGTTCTAATTGTTTTTTAGCATGTTCATAAGTCAATGCTGGAAATGGTTTTCTTGTCTGGTTAGCTTGGATACACTCATGGCATGGTAAAACTAATCCTTTTTGTTTTGGGATTTTAAAATCTCTTAATGCATGTGCTTCGGCCATTTTTTGTAATGACGTTACAGATATATGCATGAACCGTTTGTGCCATCTTTCTATGTTGCTTTGAATTGTTTGGTTACACGGCACTATTTTATTTATTAATGCCATCTCACTTTCAGGATATTGATTGTTTAGGTTAGTTTGAGTCAACAACAATTTTACCTTTTCTTCTTTTGCTTCTATTGGATTACCATCTAAAATATAAAGACCGTTCTGCATATATGCCTTGGCTAGTATTTTCCTGCTATGATAAATTATGCAGCATGTTTCATAAAATACTACGCTGCATCCACTAGCTGTTGCTGACCTTACTGAGAAGAGATTAACTTGTAATCCTGGTACATACAATGCGTCTTTTAGTAGAAGTCTACGTTTACTGTTGTCAAATAAAACATTGCCTTTTGAATGTGGTATCAGTGACTTATCTTTGCTAGCCGACAAAATTGGTGATCCGTTAATCCTTAGACGATTAAATAGCCAATTTATATTGCAAATTAGGTGGTTACTCGCCCCCGAGTCCACCACAAACACATCTTGCAAAGTTTTACCTTCTTTTTCAGTTGTATTCGTGAAGGGAGTCCATAAACAGGTTACCAGTGCATATACGATGTCTGTTGCTGTTGCGAGTAGACCCGTTGCTCCTTGTCTTCCTTGCTGGCTTCTAAAGTTGCCTCGGCTTCTTCCTCGGCGAAAACCTCTTCCTCCTCGCCGATTTTGACCTCTTCCTCTATTGCTAAAATTAGAAGTTTCATAAGGTGAGGAACAGGTGGAACTTTTATGATTTTTTCCGCCACATCTGTAACAAATTATTATCTTCTGTCCTTGAGGGTCTATGTTACAGTTATTTTTATCATTTACATTTACTGTTAATGCAGCATTAGTTGGGAGTTGGCCTAAACTGTCTTTAGCTTCATTTCTTGAGTCCTCAAAGAATAACAGTTCCTTAACTTTGGCAGTTGTTATTGTATTTGCACCCATTGCCGCAAAACCCATTAACATGGTGTCACAACTACTTGGTAGGCCACCAAGAATAAACCAAGCTAAATTTGTGTCCGACACAGGCATACCACATTCAGCTAATTCGTTTGCACACTCCTCTATTCTGCCATTGATTCACCCGAGTTCTTGCTCATGGAATAAAATTTTCTATGTAGAGCTAAGCATCTTATTACATTATTTGGCTGGAATGTTTGCTTCAAAAATTCCCATAGTTGTTTAGGGGTTACTATCGTCTTTGGAATCGTTACACATCCTGCAGTAATAAATATAATAGCGTGCCCATTGCTTTTTGCTTATTTATTAATTTCTTGTTTGCATCCGTTTCTTTGCTTTCTTCTGTTATATAGGCCCACAAACCTTGATGCATTAAGTAGGCCTTTATTTTTTCAGCCCATTGTACATAATTTGATGCTTTCAATAGTGGTATAGCCATTTGGTTTGGAATGGAACCTGCGGTTGCCATCTTGTTTAAAATTCTATGCAAATTTTTACATTATTATTAGCCGTATTTGCTAGCTATTGTCTTGCTTTTAAACGTGGCAGTTAAACACGTAATTTCCCGCAATTGGGCAGCTACATGAGACTATCATTTCAATCCCCTTTTTCAATACTTATCTTCAGTGTCTTTTCTTCCCACTCCTCTTGAAGATGGATCCTTCCTTATTTTTGTTTCACTTGCCGAAATGTCCCATCTTCACTCGTCCAATTTTCCTTGCTCCGACGAAGCTGGTTACCATTTTTCTCTTTTCGTACGGACTCCTCCCGTCACTTCTCTCCGACGTCTCGCTACCACATGATAGAGTAAAGCGCAGTGGAATTAGATTTTACTGGTAGTTTTGTGGTCGTGAAGTAACGCAGATGATCACAGCACATCATGATTGTTAATCACTTGGTTTACTCGTAAAGGACGGTAGAAAATACATTAGGAGTGGGGAATATTTACATTGGGTACGACCTAAAGGTAAGGAAGGTTAATTCGAAGTGAAGCTGTAAACCACAAACGTTTACAGCTAACAATATTAAACATTACTTTTATTGTTAAGAAAACATCACGACATTGTCGTTATCATATGTAACACTACACACACACGGAGTAGTGTCTTGACCTGATGCTTGTTTCCAAGTAGCCAAGTCAGGATATGGATCTTGACATCTACGGTTATCAGTCCCAGATTCCATCAGAAATCAGTCACAAAATATGAATCTAGACACACGCTAGAGTGTCGCCGCCAAGTAACAGGCGATCATCCCATTGTATACATCTGATTGTTAAAAATTGATTGGTAATGATAAAAAGGCGGCTCACTTGCAGACATGTGTCTGTTAACTGTAAACAATTGAAAGCATATTTTGGCATGTTGAAGATACCTTCCAGTGCGACAGAAATGTTTCAAATTGTGGAAAATGTAAGGGGAAGGGACAGAGATTAAGAAAAACTTAAATTTAAAGGATGAGTGTCCACCAATCATAGAGAAAAATATGCGTCAATAACGTTGTTTTTATGTTACTGTCTAGCTAGCTGTCTCTAGCTAGCTAGCTAGCTGACTAGCTAATAAGGTTTTTCCCGTGTTAAATCCCATAGACTTTTTGCTCATGGCTAGCGCAAAATTGAGAAGGCCTACTACCTGAAGTTTTGCACACGGATGCATGGTGATCTGAGGATGGTCCTTTTGTTGGTTTGGGGGTTGTAGGGTCAGGACAAATGCGTGGGAGGGTTTTGAAATTCGCCACCGGCGAATTTAAATTTCGTTTCTTTTCCAAGATGTAACCAAAGATTTTAAGCAACAATGGCTTGAACAATCAAGACCAGTCCTTAGATTTATTGTAAAAGCCTGGACGAACTAAAAACTGAACTGTAACGAAGGACAAAATAAAGAAACATTAACGTTGCCGTGGATTGCGTAAGAATAACGAGATGCACGTTAGATGATGGTTACGCGACAATACGAGCATACACGAGCTAATGGGTTTTTTGTTAATAACCCCCCCCCAAAAAAATTCTTCGCGTTCTGCTGTTTTAGTAACAGCGACCTTCGGGGGTTTCTGCATGACTAAATGTGAACGAAATCTTGAAAAATTAAGGGGAAGTTGCAGGGAAAAACAAAACAACTGAAGGGGATGAGCTGATTGAGTGAGCGAAGCGAACGAAATCAGCGATTGTTAGTCAGTGTGTGCAAAACTGGGACTGAAGCATCTTCAACAAACGGTGTAACGTTATGTACGTTTACAGTCCTATGAAAGTTGTGATATCCACCCAAAACCAAAACTGGTAGAAAAACCCGCCATGTTTCCAAAAACGTTCGGCCTTTGAAGGTAGTGATATCATTCCACCAGAGAAAGGCCGCCAAGATTAATCCTATTAGCCAAGTTAATCGCACATACTAATAGTTCGAAAGTTAAATGAAAACTAGAAGATTGCTTCTAGCGGTAGCGATCTTAATGTCTTCATTTAACGTACAAAGTATTATTCGGTGCGATTAACTTAGCTAATAGGATTAACCTTGGCGGCCTTTCTCTGGTGGAATGATATCA
>JAHWFP010101847.1:0-10257 GCA_023313725.1 Lithobius niger | reverse complement strand
AACCCGAGATGCTTACATCAAATCGTTGGGGTCTGACCGACGATGACTGGTCTTCTATTGAACGGAACCTAAATATATATAATGCCGTATTAGCTTTCATATCGCGTTGCCAGAAAGAAGAACGGACAGACCGCTTACGTCATCACTGCGATGTTCGCTATAATTGGAGGCGAGTTATGAATAAGTAACGAGCAGAAATGGATGAAGGGGGATATGGGGGAGGGTATGAGTAGAGCCAGAGAGGTACGGGGGTTGTTAAGTAGGGGAATGCCAGTTTGTGTGGCAGTCTGTCTATCCGTCTGATGGCCACTTTCGTTCATTCCAGTTACTCGAGGATGGTCCAGATTGACTTTAATGATGCTGGAGAATTCGGTCGGATCAAGGAAAAAAGCTGGCCGATGCTACGGGAAATGCGGTAACGAGCCGCATTTTTTCTTTATTGGAATGCGGTGGCGCTGCGGGAGTGAGTTGAGTGGATGTGGATGGATAACGCAATCCACAGCTTGTTCGTACGAGTAAAACGGAGGAACTTGGACAAGGCCAGACTATCATTTTTTTCTGCGTCTAGCCGATAGTCGAAAAATGGGGGCAGGGTAAGGGATGAGGGAGTCCATTAGTTGCCTTGAACTTTACCTTACGATTTCACAAATTCATCTGTACGTGGCGAAGCTAGGAGGGAAAGGGTGGGAATTAAAAAAAAGCCGAAATCAAGTTTCCTAATTATTCAAGACCCAATTAAAGAATAAGGCAAAGATTCCCCATTAGTGGGTTCAGCAGTAATGCTAGATCAGGACCCACTTTCAGCAACTCTTAACGCATAGAAAAAAAAACTGACTTTAAAAAAGCCAAAGACAAGATTCTCAATTATTCAAGTTTACAAGTATTTTCAACTGACATCCTTTACCAGCTGACATTAAAAAACTGACGGTGACCCTTCCACTCTGCTTTGTAGGAAACAGGTTTCCCCAATCATTCTTTTCTGTATACTTCATGAACAGTGAGTTCATGCACACTTTTTATTGGCGTTGTAGTTTATGTTGACTTCTCATCAAAGTGTCCTTTGAAGCATTGCTTTAGTCAATTTCTTCAAGGTTCCTAATCTGACCCGATTTTAGTCTAATATTAATTCTTCTGTTCGTCTGCTATCCTATCTCGTTTTCGTGCCCAAAGAAAACTTTTTTCGTTATCGAACAAATCTATTTAAATCCCTTCCTTTTAATGGGCATCAATGTTACCTACTACCTTGAACTACGTTACATTTGTAATTGATGAAATTCCTATCAAAATTTGGCGATAGAAGATTTTGTAAGTGCAATATCGGGGAATATTTGTGGCACTTCTCACGCACTTAGGCCCCCAAATCCATATACTCGTGGCTAGTAAACGCTAAACGGACTAGTGGACTCGAGTTCTACCATATACATATGTCCCAGAAGTCCCGTCCACCCCAAATAAAGGGGTATATACTGGATTTGAATTGGTAATAACAACGTACTCATATAGGAAACCGATGATGGTTCCCAAACTGACCTTGGAGGTCGTTTTCAACGTCGTCCAAAATAAATCTCCTAAACTATTCAAGATACGGGGATAAAGTACATCAGAAAGTTGTTTGGGATGATACCACAAATCCAACAAAGGAAACAGAACTGACATCGCGCCACAAA
Source organism: Lithobius niger (assembly GCA_023313725.1). Classification (NCBI taxonomy): domain Eukaryota; kingdom Metazoa; phylum Arthropoda; class Chilopoda; order Lithobiomorpha; family Lithobiidae; genus Lithobius; species Lithobius niger. Next base: position 8,590 of record JAHWFP010101847.1, on the reverse strand, counting down.
CACGGAAGGTATGAGCAATACAAGTTGGATACTGCAGGCGAGCCAACCAAGGGGCAGCGATAAGCAATCAATTGTTGCATCATCATGTAGTTGTGTAGTAAAGCACTAACGATGGACTAGAAGAAATCTTGTGCCTGATTTCGGTAATTTTATGAAAACAGGGGTGAAAGCGCACGGGGAGGGGGGTTACGTGGGAGCGTACCCCCCACCCCCCTTCCCCCCGTGAACTTTGGTGCCCCCAAAGAGAAGGTTTGGGAACAATCTAAATAGTTTCTTTTAATGGATCAAAGAAACCGCTCATGCAAATTTTAAAAAATAATGAGAAAGCTCTCAAACTTTGGGTACTGCTCCCCTCTGCTCCGAGCGGCTATCGGTAAGGCGCATCACTAACTGCAGAACCACAAAAATCAACCGCAATGGCTAAAAAGTAGAATTTTGTGGAGATTTTCTGTTAATTTGCTTTATCGATTTAACTTTTTTTTTGCATTATCGTATTTGTGGTATCACCTTAACGTAATGAAGGAAATTTGTATTCATTATTGAAGGATGCACCTGTATTTTCCTGTCTACGGATTGGCGTTTTGGTCATGGTGCACCTTCTAGATACCCATTTTCAGTGAGCTTCCGTTTTCACCGTCAGTTCGTTCCATGCTTGCTGGATGGATTGTTTTCTGCATAATCTTTGCTTGAAAATACCGTTAAACCTAATTAAGGTTATGAAATAACTGTATTGCTCACTTTCTAGGCTTAACGCTGCCCCTTGGTTGGCTCCCCTGCAGGGTCCAAGTTGTTTTGCCCGTATTTACCGTGTTTACGGTGCGATTTCAATTCGGTTTTCTTTGTTGGCCTTCTGTTATAATCCCAAACAACTTTCTAATTAACTTTATGTTCGTAGCTTGAATGGTTTAGGAGATATATTTTGGATGACCTTGAAGATGACCTCCAATGCCAGTTTGGGAACCATCATCGGATTCGCCATTGGTGATTTTCTATATGAGTACGTTGTTATTACCAACTCATATCCAGTACATAGTCCTTTATTTTGGGTGGACAGGACTTCTGGGAAATACTGTGTATTACAAAATTAACCAGATGTTGCATTTTACCTTTTCCAAGCATACGCGAGGCCATGGCGATGGTTGCGGCTACTAACGGTTCTGACCATGGTTTTTCCTTTGAAGGAGCACGAATGAAAAGCATTGTTGGAGGTATTAGTAGTCGCAGCTACCGCCAGGCCTATGTGTAGCCTTGTAAAAGGTAAGATGATATCTAGTTAACTTTCTAATCCGTGGTTCAGCCAACTAGCTCTCGCTCCTTGCTGGTCCACTTCCATTCACGTTACTTTTGAACAAAGAGGGGAAAAAAATGCTCCCATATCTCTGTGGTGATTCATACGTTTGTCGCATAATACAGGGCTCTTAAAGGGACACCCGGCCTACCTTAATAACATTCCGCATGCCAAATTACAGCTACGCGCAGTTCGTCATCCGAGCAATTACAGCGCCAAGGTAGGCTGGGGTGGTAGCTGCGTTTCTCGCATAGCTGCTGTCTCGGTTGGCCTTGGGAATAGTACACGAGACAGAATCAAGTCAACGATTGTGTCTTCATAAACCGGAATGATTCTCGTATTTTAAAATCACAATTTATAATTTTCTAGGTTAGTGTCTTATAATTTTGCTTCGGCGATCTACTGGAATAATTAATTTTAATTTTTACCGCATTAGTCTATTAGATTTTAGATCTCATGGTAATTATTAGAAAATTAGTAGATGTACACACAGAGATGAAACGTCATGATTATTGTACGCGCGCAATGCATCATATAGTTGCGGGTCGTTCTTAAATATAGTTAACAATATTCAACACAAAATCTCCTAGACGCAAACAGTATTTTAGCAAGGGAAAGACTAACGGTAAGTAAATAGACCTTTGGGGCCGTACTTGATGTGGAGGATCGAGAGAAATGGCGCTGAGAGGAATATCCCTTTAACTCTGATTGACAAACCGGCCAAGTGCAGGGACACACATCGCCCTGTTCTTCCCCGCTGTGTTATTAACGTGATGGAGGCTTCCTTCTGATTGGTTAGTGCAGCAAAGCTACAAAACTGTGCTACAAAACGACACAGATCTAGGTTCAGCACAAGCGCATGAAATGGGCAAGCTTTTGCTTAGCGTGGCTTCGCAGCTCGCGAATCGCGTAAATGGAATGTGCTGCGCTAGTCCACGCTTTGGGGCTTCAGGGCGCATATACACAACGACTCGCCTTTGCATTCTCGCAGCTGGAATTTAATCGCGATGGCATAGACGTCGTTGCCACGGTAGCCTAACAACGCCACCTGGATTAGCTTAATCTGACGTCGTTCGAGCAAATTGACGATACAATTTTCTCAATCGGTTCTAAACTAAATTATTGACTAGTTTCGTTGCGAGCTGGCAGAGCTACCGCCGCCATGTTGGAATTTCACATAATTTCTAGCGTCTAGAGAGCATGGACATGCGAGTCGTTGCCTGAACGAGTCCTTATAGACTCTTTAGCTGCTTGACATCGCTTAAGTTGAGCTGCCTCTTGGAAATTACAATGATGCTGCCGGTGTGAAAAAATGTGAAAAATGTGAAAATTTGTCAGTGGTAAAATAATATCCACCCAAAACCAAAACTGGTAAGAGAAGCCGCCAAGTTTACGAAAAGGGTCGGCCTTTCAAAGTAGTGATATCATTCAACCAGGGAAAGGCCGCCAAGGTTAATCATATTAGCCAAGTTAATCGCACCTACTAATAGTTCGAAGGTTAAATGAAAACTAAAAGATTGCTACTAGCGGTAGCAATCTTCAAGTTTTCATTTAACGTCTAAAGTATTATTCGGTGCAATTAACTTGGCTAATAGGATTAACCTTGGCGGCCTTACCCTGGTAGAATGATATCACTACTTTGAAAGGCCGACCCTTTTTGTAAACTTGGCGGCTTCTCTTACCAGTTTTGGTTTTGGGTGGATATCACGACTTTCATAGGCCTGTACAAAAAATCCCACGGTGTAATTGTCACCCCTATCTTTTTTATCTGGAGGTATTTTATTGTATGAGTGTTTTCATTCATAATTTTCACATTTGCTATTGTCATTCCAAATAAATTAATAAGCGTAACAGTATGGTAATTGCAAGAACCTAATCAATTCCTATGGAATAAACGATACCCTGTGTCTTATTAAACTAGTAATGAGAAATTTATTCGGGTCGTGGGTCATTTTGAATTCGCTTTCCGTAAAAAAAAAAATCTATTTGGATTTGGTGGGGGAATAAACGACCAAACCTTTGCAATAAAAGATACTCCGTCTCTTAGTGAACCACCTATTTGCAACAACAATGAATTCTGACAATTAGGTACTAAAACGATAAGCGTGTAACACTTAAGCATGTTATAATCTACTGTTGGATGACAATACAAATAATGGTTACAACAACAATTTTGCACTTACGAGCCACTTCAGAACCACGTGCTTCTAGCTGCAACCCCCATTTTAGAAAAAGGCACTTCCCCATATGACGCTTTACCTGTCTGCCGAAATTTAGATCTGGCAACTTTCCCTAATCAGCTGTAGACGTGTCGTTATACCCTATGAGAATTAACATGGGAGCTTGCGGACTAGTTACTAGTTACTAAATCAACGTTATTGAGGACACTTTCTCTCCATGAAGGATACGTTCCCATATTTTCGTGTTGAGTTTTTCTTTGTTACTGGACCCAAGACACCAGATTCAAGCGATTTGCAAAGATTTTTACCGCATGGGGAATTTACACCAGTATGCTGAAATCACGTATAAGTTGGTTTCAGTTAAAAGACACAGTCTGCTACTGAGACGCCATCTGACAACAATTACACTCTAACAATTACGCTCTAACAATTAAATTCCAATAACAATAAAACGTCTACTTGGCGGCGACACACTAGCGTGTGTCTAGATGTGAAAAATGTGAAAAAATTTGAAAAATACGAGTGCTGGTGTGAAAAAAAGGCAAAACGCACAAACGAAATAAAAACAATCAAATTATCCGCCCTAATTTTGGGCCTGGAATTACGTAGGCATGCCTGTGGTTAAAACGCACAAAAAAGCATTGGTTGGTTTACGAGCGGAGTTGCTTTGAAGTCGCTTTCGCACTCTTGAATGAAATTATAGAGAAATTACAACGGTTACTGGAAAAGAAACATTTTTATTAAAGAAATATAAAACTGGTGATAGATGAAAACGAAGAAATAGTGATACAAAAATGAAAGTAGGTATGTGAAGAATGGGAAAAAATAAAAAGCAGGTATGTGAAAAATGTGAAAAAATGAAAAGCGGGTGTGTGAAAATGTGAAAAAATAAAAAATGGGAATGTAAAAAAATGTGAAAACAGCTGGTAATCCCGGCAGCACCCCTGAAATTATGAAGAGTGCCACTTTATGTTCGGGTGTGTTATGATTCAACATCTGCACTCCTAGACGCATGACTTCTGATAGGCCCAGCGAGACTTTCTCATTAGGTGACGTAAATACACAAGAGGAAGTATCGTTGTGCGTTATTCCGCCTAGTTGGTTCGTGACGCTTGTTCTATAATATTGTATTCTGAGGTCTGTCCGAGGCAGTCATAACGCAAGGCGACGAAGTCGCTGTGATATTTATTTATCTATGGAGACCGATAAAAGTCTCTAAAGGCTACGAAGGGCGTTACTTTGTTTACCTTCTAGTTGTAGCATTGTTCCTCTTCTCTGAACGTAATTTCTTACTCTCTTGAGGCAGGTTTTGTTTATAATCCATCGAGGAAGCAAATGGCGTCGTCCTGACTTCCACTTTGCACAACACTTCCGCTCTATAGAACCCTGAAGTTGAAACTTAACCCTTTCATGACAAGGGTTTAAAAGCAACATCTACAAGACGGGGTAAAAATCTATTCCCAAGGCACACCACGGAGCTTTGAGATGGGGTCCCAGAGAGCCTGAGCACAGCGAGCAGTAGTAGCCCAGCGGTCAGGGTCCTCGTCTCCAAAACAAGTGAATACCTGTTCAAATCCAGCAGCTGGCCTAAGTACGATACTGAAAAAAAAAAAAAAGATGCGCATCCGTCAAAGGGTTAAGAACGTGGAGTGACCGTACAAAATAAATCACACTAAATTTAACACATTTTCCTATTATGAGAGAATGAGTATGCCGGTAAAAATCAAGATGAAATTTATTGAACAGAATGGCATGTCGGTGAAGGGCATGTCCACCTTCATATTCCATTATGATTACGTGACTGCTACTAGAAGCAACGAACCCGTATCATAACTCGCTGCTCAGACGCTCCTACCATCGGAGGCATCGTTCCACCGATCACGTGGTAGGATCGCCTTAGTTGTGGTCCTGAGTTTGTTGCTTCGAGTCCCGGTTGCGTAATCTTAATGAAATATAAGTTCATAATAAATATCTACTGAATTTAAGATATTCTTAGTGCGAGATTTTCGCTGTTGTATTATTGTTTTAAAACTTTTTCATTAGTTTGAGTTTCTTGGTTCCTTGTATTTTTTCATTAGTTTGGAATTTTGTTTCATTATTTTGCGTTTTCTTGATCTTGTATTTTGAACTTAAGGTTTCTTATTTTAATTTTTTAATTTATTTTCCTTTACTTTTTTATTTTATTTCATTTAAATTCAAAACTTATAAGTTTACAATTTATTCATTAATTAGAGTTTCTCGTTTTCATTAATTTATTCATTAATTTGAATTTTCTTGATTTCCTGTATTTTTTATTTAAAAGTAATTGATTAATTTGTGTTTTCTTGATTTCTTTTATTTTTAATTTACAATTTACTCATTAATTTGCATTTGCATGACTTCTTGTAGTTTTAAGAACGTTTTTATTCAACAATTTCAGCGAATCTGCGCAATTTACCTAAAACAGCAGAACATTTATCTACACCACTCATTCATCACTAAAAAAATAAAAATAAAATAGGCCTAAATGAAAAAAAGCTAAGGACTTTTCCAACACGTGCTGAATCATCCTACACTTGACCATGCATTTTTTTTTTCACAGACGACGAATTCCGAGTGCCCAGACGAACGTGCAAGGAACAAAAGAAAAGCTCCCGCTTCATTCGTTTCGGGGTTACCATGACAACGAAAGTGGGGGTTTGGGCACCAGAGGGTGGAGAGGCGGGTGGGCTCTTGAAGCTCTTGGACTTGGTTTTGCGCACGTTTTGACCAAACAAAACCGACGGCAATTGGATTAGAGCTTTGGCGGCACCCGGACCAACTTGGAAATATGCCCCATCCTAAATCCTATTGATTTTAGCGCCAGAGGGAGACTCTAGCCACCTGAGTCCACTGACCTGAACAAGACGAGTTAAAAAAAAAAGGCGATGGCCACTGAAAGAAAACGAAGAAAAAAGTACCGAAAAATAAAAAGAGCTAAAATGTAAGCTTTTTTACCCCCACACGGTGTGATTGATGTTCCAGTTACCCAATACATCACTGTACATAGAACGAAAACACCGGAAATGAAAGTAAAACAAAATAAATGGTTAGCAGTTCTCAACGTTCATGTGAGTGAGGTACGCCAAATACGCAGAGTGGTGTTGGTTGGCTTTAGTTTTTAACAGGTTTATACTGCGTTTTACCACCAAGTTAAAAGCCTAATTTTAAGCAGACGCGGCGTCACGGAGATTTATCAATACTACGGGCCTGTATTGAGGGGTGGGGGTAATCCCTCCTGAATGGCATTGGTGTCGACGGCCACTTACGGTCCGACACTTGCTTGTCGATTGTCTCCATCTTGATGATGTTCGTCATCGTTCCATCTTCCGCATGTCATAGCGCGTCAATTAGGCGATAAGTCTGTCCTCCTCTCCGGTTTTTTCTTTTAATTTTTGCAGGTGGTATAGATGTACGATAAGATCTAGATTTAGGTGTGTTTAACATCTCTGTAATGTGTGGCGCAGTGGCAACCCGGACCACTACACTGTGACTGAGGTGTTGGCGCTAATGACCTGGCTGTCGACGCGCAATTAAGTCTCAACCCTCCCCCCTCTGTACACCAAATCCCAAAACTACACCCCTCCCTCCTTCGTGTGATTACTTATCACGCACCATTGAGTAGTTAGTTGGAACTGCCTTGCCTATTTCGCTCTTAATCACGTGCTTGCGCTAGAATAGTCTTGGGTTTCCCCTTGAATGCAGCGGGGGCGGCTTTTCTGCGTGACACTCAAGTACTGCTCGAAGCAAACACGACTGTTAAGTGCTCAATGTCGGGAATTTCCGACTGCTCTCGCGTTACGTTGCGTCATTTTCCACAATAACGCATCGATTAACCGACTATCTGCCAAAACCTATTGTATTCCGAATACTGACGCATGTTCTCCGACCTGTTATTAGCGACGTTTCAGTGCAGCTCAACCGATCATTACGTTAGTATCGAACGTTACACTACGTGGGATGGTTTCATTATTATAAGGGGGAAGACGTTGATACAACATTGCATAATCGGCATTGTAATTTGGCATGGCAACGCCATACCGTGCGATCGCGTGCACGTGCTATGAGGGGGACGTCCAGTGTTCTGCCTGGAACCCTCCCACTCTAGTTCCGTGTTTTCTGACATGCGTTTGTTCAAACCTACGTATTATTGCGTATGACGGAGATTTGGGTGTTTAGGGCGCATTTATACGACAAAGACCTCTCGTGCGCGAAAAGCTAGTTTCTAGTTTATCGTCCTTTATTTATTTCTCATGTAAGTCGGGCGAGCGTTATATTGCAACTTCCACCGCAATATATCCCAATGGAACCAACTAACCAGCGTTATATTGCAACTTCCATCGCAATATATCGCAATGGAACCAACTAACCAGCGTTATATTGCAACTTCCACCGCAATATATCGCAATGGAACCAACTAACCAGCGTTATATTGCAACTTCCACCGCAATGTATCCCAATGGAACCAACTAACCAGCGTTATATTGCAATTTCCACCACAATATATCCTAATGGAACCAACTAACCAGCGTAGTATTTTCTTTGAAATGTCTAATCATTTTTAACTTATTGGACCTATTATCAAATTTTGATTTTACGATTTGAATTCTCTTTCTTTGCTTCCATCAACAACTATTTTTCAACAAAAAAGAAATGAGAAAAACAGTCGTTGTCATGCACAATTTTTAAAAATTCAACGCTATGACAACACGGTCGCGTCCCGGGAATCTGATTATGCCACGCTCGGAAAAGCGGTTATTGTTCTGATTACGCCATTATCGCTGCATTTATTTTGCGAAATGCGATTTCACGAAGCTGGAGCGGGGGCAATTTGGAATATGTTAAGGTACAACATGGCCGACAGTAGCAGGTGGGTACACGGAGGTGCGTTCCATTGTCAAGATGTAGGGGGTGAACAGGTAGGTAGGGATAGTAAATTGGACGGAATGGCAGGAAACGCTGTGATGCACGCCAACCGGTAAAAGCGACGGAACGCCCATCTTTGTTACCATGACGACGTAACGTAAATTTGGACTCCTGTCGCGTTGTTAATAAAAGCATTGAAAACGTGGGGCAAAAGTGGATGTTGGTAGTGGGGCAGTGG
>JAHWFP010101821.1:0-16732 GCA_023313725.1 Lithobius niger | reverse complement strand
ATTCCCACCTGAATTCGACACTGACTTTTGGTTTGCGTTTCTGCTAAGTACTACGAAAAACCAAAGTAGACGAACGCTCGATATTTTTAATATCTTAAATTTATAATATGTAAGGGCAAATAAAAAAAAAAAAGGTCTTATTTAACAGGAGATTATCAGTAAAATGACCGTACGGCTTTTATTTTTATAAGAATTTTAACAAACTCTTCTAAAAAAAAACAACTTTGCAAGTCAAAACACAAACTTAAAAAAAATTAACCTTTGTATTCTGACAGTCGCATAATTTTCAAGGTATTTTCAAACATTCTGTCTTCCACATTGGTTGGAACATAAGTTTCTTTTTTGCTAAAACAACTTAACCTGGTAATTTTAGCATTACATTCCTCGAATGTGATGTTCCCCTGGAGGTTACTTCCCGCTCGTAGACGCCTGCTTGCATATCCCACCGCGCATGCACGGCGCGGTCCTCCCTTATAAAAGCGACAGCGCGCACGCTATCGGCATTCATTTTCCTCGAGAGGTGTCTCCACGCCACCTCGCTCCCCGGTTCCCAGACTGTCATATGGAAAATTGGATTCCTCGCCGAAGATGGCCACCGCTTGGAAAGCTCCTCCTTCGTCCGACGTTCATCCTCGTGCTCACTTCGGTCTTGGCAGCCGTTGGGCTTCTGCCCTCGACCTCACCGCTTACGACCCAGCCCGCACGACACCTCCCGATGTCACGTCTGCTCCTGCTGTCGCATCGCCTGACTCTTCACTTCTCCCGGGCCAGCGCTCGCCGCCTCCCGCCCGGGTGGACTTGTCGTTCCTTCAGCACGACCTTCAAGTCGCCAAGGACTCCTACCGGGCAGCCAAGCGGAACCTCCGCCGTGCTACACTTATCCACTCTCCTGACCGCAACTCGCCGCTCGACCTGTCGTCCAATTCCTCCCGGAAAGGCCTCAGCGTCAGCCGCAGTGTCGTACGGGAAATCGTACATGACACCGTCCGTCACCTCCAAGTCAATCTGATGCCGCCTCCTTCCTGCACGTCATCGGTACGCAAGGCCCGTACCCAGGACTGGGTTGCGTCCACGTCAAGCCACGAAGGGCACAGGCGTGCCGCTTCTTCTCCTCCGGTTACGGCACCCAAACGCAAATCGGACGACACACTGTCGTCGTGTCACCCTCTGTTGCCCGCCCCTGCTGCCGAGAAGCGCATCAGGTTCCCAGACGACACCCCAGATGAATCCAACCTGTCGCTCGCAGCTCTTTTAAAGACTGTCGAGCAGACTATCCCGGACTGCTTCCTGTTCAAGCCCACTAAGATGCCGGACGCCCCTGTCATCAACCGTGGCCTAACGACAGGCCTTGGATTCGCCTCACGAGATAAAGTGGCCAAGCCCCGCTGCCTCCTGGGTCAATCAACGACACTCCTAACGTGTCTCCTCCGCAACGAAGGCTCCCTACTAGGCAAAGGTGATCCCCTTCTCCTCGACAAAGAACCTCCTATGTCGCGCCCTGGCCGCGAAAACGGCTTCTTTCGATCCCTTGGAGACGGCGCCACCAACCCCCACAACTTTGACACCTACCCGGATTGTGAGTTTGTTTGCAGCGAAATCAAGATGGATTTCGGGACCTCGTTGTCAATACCCAAGAAAGCTGACGTCCCTACCTTCGTTCTGTACGAAAACGACAAATGCCTTCGGCTAAGCTTACGCGCGGCCTTTCAAGCAGATGTCCTCCACACGGCCATTAACGCTCTATGTGAAAAGCTTTCGCCCGATGTCACTCCGGACGAGTTCAAGAACCTGTCGTCCCTAATTTCTCAGCTCTCCCAAAAAGCTAACTTCGCTACATACCACGCTATGAACTGGGCAACGAGAGCGCTGTTCAACAACACCCTGCTCCTCCGTGACATAGCCTTGTCGTCTGCAAACAACCTAAATGTCTCCACACGACACCGACTCAGAAATCAACTGATCCATGAGTCGGAAACACTCTTCCATGGGTTAATCCCGACACTTGCTCCTCACCTTGACGTTTCGAGAAAACTGAAACCGCAAAAGCAATCCACGTCCTCAATCCGCCCGTTCTCGAAGAACAAGCAAGCCAACCCCCGTCCCCCAGACGATTGGCACAAGAATACGGCGTCATCAATCTCCAGCCGCTCCAAACGACACTGCCGCCTACCAGCAGCAGAATCAGCAGCCCTTCGGACCGACGCTCCTCGCTCCCGCTCCGGCCAACGCTCCCAACAGAAGCGCGCCGCCACCCCCGACCGAAGGAGCCGAGTCTCATCCCCCGGGGGTAGAAGTATCTACCGCAAAAACCAACAATGACGCCTTGTGCCTAGCTGGTCTCCCTGTCGGGGCCAGACTACGCTACTATTTCTCAGCCTGGCAAGAACTGACCCCCAACCTGGAAATCCTATCGATAATAAAACACGGCTTTCGTCCGACGTTCCTACATCAACCGCTGCTGTCGCCACCCCTCCATGTGATTTCTCGCCCCAAACGACATCGTCCCTGTCGTACGAAGTATCGGAACTACTGCAGAAAAAAGCGATTCGACAACTCCTCAACCCGGGCCCGGGCTTTTATAGTTCAATCTTCACCCGCCCCAAGAAATCAGGAGGCTTTCGTCTGATCTTCAATATGAAACCTCTCAACAAGTTCATCCTCATCGAACATTTCAAAATGGAAACTCTCGACTCCATCCGGCAATCATTCAAGCAAAGTGACAGGACAGTCATCATCGATCTGGAAGACGCTTACCTTCACATCCCCCTTCATCCGGCAATAACCCATTACTTTCGTTTCATCTACGACCGGAAAGTCTAAGAGTTCCGCTGCCTTCCCTTAGGCCTGAATGCAGCCCCAAGAATTTTTACTCTAGTTCTAAAACCAATCCTGGCGAAACTTCATCAACACCAAATACAGGCCAACGCCTATCTCGACGACTGGGCCCTCAACAACCCAGATCCCTTCAAACTGGAACTCAACAGGGACAGGACCATCTCTTTGCTGAACAGTCTGGGTTTCGGCGTAAACCTATCAAAGTCACGCCTCCTCCCAGTACACGTTCCTTGGAGCCGCATTCGACCTTCGGTCGTCATCAATTTCCCCGTCTCCAGAACGCATAGGAGACCTCCTACATCACATCCGTCTCTTTCGTCTCCAACCAAGCTTCTCCGCCCGGGAGCTGAACTCCCTCATCGGGAAGATGGACGCAATGGCCAACCTGGTTGCTTACGGACGATGGATGGTAAGACCCTTCCATTACTACCGGATAGACAATCACTCAATCGACCAAAACAATCCAGACAGACAGATCGCGTTCAACAAGGACTTCCCCTTCGAATCCCTCCTCTGGTGGTCCGACGTCACAAGCCTGTCAAAATATCTCCCTCTACAGCAGCCTCCACCCGACCTCCGAATCTTCACAAATGCATCAAGTACTGGTTGGGGAGCACACCTTAACAACTTGGAAATCTCCGGCCTCTGGCCTGCCAGCCACAAAGACCACATCAATGGACTGGACTGGAACTACGAGCAATCCTACTAGCCCTCCGACGCTTCCTCCCGTTAATCAAAAACAAAGTCATACAGATCCAGGCCGACAACACAACAACCCTGGCCTACATCAGGCAAGAAGGCAGAACTAAATCAAGATCCCTCCACAATCTAACCACGGAGATCTTCAATTTGTGCATCCCACACAACATCACCCTTCTGCCGCTTCACATTCCGGGCAACAGAAATGTGATTGCAGATTCCCTTTCACGCCAGAAACCACCACGAATGGTGCCTCAAGAAATCCATCTGCGAATCTCTCTTCAACATCTGGGACAGACCAATGCTGGACCTATTCGCCACGAGGCACAATGCCAGACTTCCCCACTACATCAGCCCGATTCTGGACAACTCGGCAATAGCTGTAGACGCTCTCACGTTCCCATTGCACAACCTGTTCGCCTAACTATTTCCACCATTCAAGCTACCTCCACAAATACTTCGGAAAATTGAAGAAAGCCAGAGTCTGTTCATTCTATTAGCCCCCCTCTGGCCATCAGCGGCTTGGTTCCCGCTCCTCCTAAACCTAGTAGTTGACACTCCAAGAAGTCTCCCTCTTCTACCAGATCTTCTGTCACAACAGAAAGGAACAAAACTACACCCGAACCTTCCATTCCTGAACTTACACGGGTGGCTACTACCATCAAACTCCTTAAAAGGCTGGAATTCATCAAGAAGAGGCCGAACGCATCACATCTAAAACAACCAGGGAATCAACAAACCGCATGTATGACAGCCACTGGTCCAAGTGGATTCATTGGTGTATCGCAAAACGTTCAAATCCAATCAAGCCCTATTCAAGATTCAAGCCCTATCTGCAGACCCGGCATACTGCATCTTCGACCCAAACTTCTCCTCAGTCACACTCTTCCCTAGAGCATCCTTCAGAGCCAAAACTCAAAAACCGTCCGAGCCTTCGAAACCCATAACATTTCCTGCCCTCTCGAACCTCGCCGGAAACGAACCTGAACGTCTCTTCTGTCCGGTCAGAGCTCTCCGCTTCTACCTATCCCGCACACAGCACGAAGACATACGCAGAGGCAGAAACCAACTTTTCCTGCCAGCGGACCTTCAAACCGGCGAAACAACAGCCGCCATGGTATCACGCTGGATCAAGAAAACAATTGAAGCAGCTTATGACAAACACGAATAGAGCAAGAGCATGAGAGTGACGGCGCATGAAGTGAGAGCTATCTCCACATCTTGGGCTCACCATAATGCCACCCCAATTGAAGAAATCTTGGCAGCAGCGTCTTGGCGCCACCAGTCCACCTTCACATCTCACTACCTGAGAGACATGACGAAGGATGAATCCGGACTACATCGGCTGGGACCAATCGTCGCAGCCAGAACCGTAGTCAAACCCCCTTAAGCACTCAGAACGAAGCAGAAGAAAGATCCATGAAGGAAGCAAGTTCCATCCAGCTAGAAGCAAGACCCTCAAACAACGGTCTTTTTCAGGGCCACCAATACCTACGAAAGAGACCAAATTCCTGTCAAGCCCACATGTTCTGAATAAAGTGCGAATTTTTCTCTTACAGATAAAGAATTCATGGGGGAAAGCCTGCTTGCATCCCGGGGCGCTCGTGCAGGCGCTGCCCGCCACCAGCTTTGACGAGGTCAACTGGTAATGCTAAAATTACTAGGTTAAGTTGTTTTGGCAATAAAGAAAGACCATTTTGCCAGCCACCCCAGTCAGGCTGGCTAAAAATGGTTTCTTTTTTGCCTAAAACATACTTAACCTAACTCCCGCCTTGCCTCCCCTCTCGAGTCACCGCCTGACACATTGAGAGTAAAATGAATGCCGATAGCGTGCGCGCTGTCGCTTTTATAAGGGAAGACCCCGCCGCGCATGCGCGGTGGGATGTGCAAGCAGGCATCTACGAGCCGGAAGTAACCTCCAGGGGAACATCACATTCGAGGAATGTAATGCTAAAATTACCAGGTTAAGTATGTTTTAGGCAAAAAAGAAACCATTTTTAGCCGGCCTGACTGGGGGCCGGCTAAATGTTCTTTCTCTACCATATATCAACTTTTAATGTCTCACAAATATACTTCTCGCGATTTGATCAGTTTATCTAAGTTGTAATTCGTGTTGAAAAAGTGAATTTGGTAATCATAGGTAAACTACCTATGCACTGTAGCTACTAAGAAAGCAAATTATAATGACAGTACTTACAGGCAAAATACTCAAACCAAAATAGTCAGTTAAGCTTCACAAACTAGCGAGTTGCGTTCATCAGGCTAAAGTCAGGAGTCTTGCACTCTCTTCCATCACATGTATGCTATTGTTTTTTATGCTGCTCTTAGATTCCACCACATTGACATTGTTAGAGCATCATACAAAATAGTAAGCAAAATTTATAGAATAAATACGTATTTATTTATTACAAATAGCAACAGCAAAAATGTATATATTCTATTAACAATTCACAACAAAAATTCCGTATGCCCTCCTTGTATAACGAGGACCATAATGTAGCACGTCTGCATGCTTGTTTGGCTAAAGGCTTATGCTAGTACATTATTTCTAGTGTATAATTTTCGCTAATGGCCAGTTTCCAATTTTCCTTAATATTATTTACTGCGATTTGTGTCTATTTATTGCTCCTTTATTGAGCCTTATGAGTGCATGATTTGTCTTCCCTCTCCATTGCCTATGGCCAAGCAGATTTCGGTCGAATAGAGTCCTGGTCACGGTTGTGACCTTAATAATGGGTTCAGTGAGTTATCTTTATGCCAGTGGAGGATGTGGTCATAGCGATTAAGGCACTATGCAAGTGATCTGGGGGCGAACTGGGTAGCTGGTTCGAATCCGAGTCATGCCACTCTGACGAAACGTAAGTGCATAAAGGTTAAGGACCCGTACTTTATGCGATTTTGCAAAATCGCAAAAGTCGCAACTTGTTTACTAATAAGAATTTTGACCCCATTTTTCAATTGGGGAGGTGTACGCTGTTTGCTGAAGATAAAAATATGCGATCGCAAAATTTGCATTTTCCCGCAAAATTCGCATTTTTTGCCCGAATAAATAAATTATGACTTACTTTCCATCAAAATTTTATTAACATTGCACTAAAATAAGGTCTTCTGTTCGTTACTAGCAGCCGTTTTGAAGTGGAATTTAAATTTTTTTAAATTATTCATATTGTACACCACGTATGAGGCCTATTTTAGGCTATTTTCTGTTAACAATTTTGTGATTTTTTTTTTGGTTGCGAAATTCAAATCTTCCAACATGATGTATTACAAAATTACCTTTTTCCTCCGCACATTTTAAAAATTCTTGCAACAAATATTATCGCAAAATTTTGCTTTAAAATATCACGGAAAGTACGGGTCTCTAATAAAGGTGGCTTACTGAACTACGTTATTTTTAGTGTATTAAATTTTCGCTAATGGCTAATTTCCAATTTTCCATAAAATTAGTACATTAATTCTCATATGGAGCTGTTGTTCTTGAAGGTTCTGATGTTACAGTGGTTAGTTATAACTTCACGCTTATAACTTGTTGTCAAATATTGTTGGACTGTTGTCGTGTCAGGTAGGCTTGTGTAAGGTCTTACATAATTACTTCTTTTGTAGGAAATTGCTGACTGGTGAAAATTTTAGGTTTGGAAACCCTGTTCAACAGTTTCATAAACGTTTAAAAGGTATGGTTTTTTTTTTGTGTGGCGTTAATTCCTTGACTACAATGGACATAAGCATGAATCATTGTTTAAGTTCCTCTTGTACATGGTTAGTTGTAAGATTCAGTCTAATTCTCTTTGCTGGAGCAAACCTCTCACCACTCGGCAGCATCTTAATCACTGTACTTGCACCCTGATCAAGCAAAGCAAAACAAATCTAATTATTTGGGAACACTCATAAATTCAATATTGCGCTTGTATTTAGTTTCAATATTTACTAAGGCTGCACCGATACCAACTTTACCGATCCGGTTTTAAAAATTATACCGTTACCGGTGCCGATACTGATATTCAAAATTGTATCCCCGAATAATTATTAAGATAAAAATTGTGAAATAGTAAAACAGTTAAAGCTTAACTAGGAAGATACTCAGTGATTTCCTGAGCCAAACGTTCGTTACATTCTGTGCAAGTTCTCGTCAAAATTTTGAGTCCTAATTCCGAGAATTGGTAATTTTCAACATAATTCTCGGAATTATGACTCAAATTATTACTAGTACGCTAACTAGTAATGGCAATAGTGGCATTACCACACCTTTGTTATTTTTTTTATTTATTTGCATTTTAAAACCTATGATTTGTCTTTTGCGGGTCAGTATGGGCAGGTCAGTATGGTATATAACTTGTGCTGTTTCCTCTAATTCTTATCCTTAGTGTTACAGTTCATTTTTGTTTTTCTAGACGGGTTCTATTCACCTGAAATGGTGAAAATGGCCTCGTTAATGAGGAAAACTCAATATCGAGAATATCGATATCAGCAGCAACGCTACTATTACAAGCTGTTACAAGATCTTTTGATTTCTCGTAAGGTATTGCTGAAATTTACTATTTTTTTTTTTTAACAAGTGCTTTGTAGTGTGACTTATAATTTTATATACACTGTGTTTCATCTCAACGATCCCAAAGAGAGCGGGAAAATATCTCTTGTCGTATGTTACGTACGTCATATATGATTATATGATGCCATGTTAGGGAGAATCTATTGCTGTAACCTGAGGTGACCTTGAGTCCATTCTTCAAGGTCATCAAACTACTACCTGCGTACGTATTAAAAATGGACACATACTTCGAATTGCAATCATGTAGAGACCGAGAAATGAAAGGCAGTAAAGAAAACAATGGAAATAGATGAAGTAAGGAAGGAGATAGGTAAAATTAAGCCGCGTTCCAACCCCTGGGAACTTCACTGCATACCACCCTGAGGTCACATACGACACACGCACCGAAGGTAAATGTTTACCTCAAGGGATCAAATATCCCTGTGCATGGGTCGACACAGTTTCACTACTGCAGTGTACCTTTACTGCTAATCCCAGCGCTCTCAATTTGGTTCCCTGTTATTGGTATGTGTATCTTTTGTGGCCTCAGGGTGGTATGCAACAAAGTTCCCAGAGGTTTAATGCCTGCTTAAATTTGACCTCATCTCCTTACATGTTGATCGATTTCTATTCTGTTTCCTTTACTGCTTTTCATTTCTCGATCTCTGCATGTTTGCAATTCAAACTGTGTGACTGTTGTTAATATGTACGGATATAGTAGTTTGACGACCTTGAAGAATGGACTCGAGGTAATCTCTGGTTATGCCAATGGATTGTCCCCAACATCCTTAACATGACATCAAATAACCATGTATGAGTGACGTATGTCACGTACGTTAGGAGATATTCTCCCGTCCCGTTGGTACTGTTGCGATGAAACACCCTGTATGTATTTCTTTTTTTAAGTTGAGTATTTCCTGTATCTACCTTCCCGTTGCTAACTATCTGAACACAAGGCTACAAAGTTTAGTTTCTATTTCTCGTCTAGTATATCTTTGTGTATTTTAAAAGTACAATAAAACCTCTTTAATACGAACTTTAAGGGGACTGATCAAAATGTTCTTATTAACCGTAGTTCTTATTAAACGGTTGAGAGAAATTTGACTGCAATTTTAAAAAAATGTAGCCTACCGGTATACGGTATTTTCTTTTCATTCGTCCTTGACCTTCGCGTTTGCGCAAACGGACAAAACTCTTATCACTTACCAAGATGGAGTCAACTAGCGATTGCTGTTTTACATGAAACGAAACGAAATTAAAGGGGGAGGAAAAAGAAACCGTTACGAACAGCAAATTCGTAAAAATAGGTTACAATTGTAAATATTTGTTCGTCTTATCCGTACTTTCGTATTAACAGAGTTAGTTATAGCCGTATATATTTAGTGCTGACTGAGTAGCTGACCAACCAAAATCTTGAAAAAAGTTCTTATTAAGCGGGAATTCTTGTTATCCGAGTTCTTATTAACTAGGTTATACTGTATTGTGAAGTTGGTATGTATCGAGACCTTAAAATATTTTCATGCCGACAACGAATACCTGCCACAGAAACCTTCACCTCAGTCCACAGTAGCTGAGTAGAAAAGCCAAACTTTTGGCATTCAGGAAGAACTGTGCCGTTAGCCAAATACCTGTAAACGATGCCATGGCCCGTTCTAACAAACGACGACTGCTATCCGTTGCCCGTCGATCCGGCGATTGTTGTCACACACTTCAATTCAAGTTTCTCCTTCTACGTCATCGCTCGATTCATCCAACACTCATGACTGAAGGAGCCTGTCTTCAAGCAACAGTCCGACTTTTTGCTGTCCTGATTTTTCAATCCGAATTTCAAGATCGCGGACACCCTGCGCACGTTCAAGCAAACGATGCCATGATTCGCTCTGTTGAAACGCCGACTGATTCTGCAACAAACATGGCCTCCCCACCTCGCAGTCCGTCGATCCGAATTTTTTCGTACAGTCCGTTTTCCTATTTTCGAACAGCCATCGCACGCTGAAGCAGACCACGCCACGAGGCTTCAGGCCAACAGTAAAATCCTTTAACAACCAATTCAACACCAATGCAAGATCAAGACAAAGGTTCGACTTTCAACATACAGCCCATTTCTTTTTCCTTTTTTCGGACAGTCAGCGCTCACACAAGTGGACTATGCCTTGCTCGCTCCAGAAAAACAAAGACTGACGCCGCATCCAAGATGGCCGCCAAGCAACAAGTAACAGTCCGACTTTTGCCATCCGAATTCTGCATCCCTGTCCGAGTTTTTGCACAGTCCGTTTTTCCTATCTTCCACCACAACACCAACGCAAGAAGATCAAGACAATGTGTTTGCCACTTTGTCCTGTTTTTAATTCAATAGTCCGTTTTTCTTCCCCGTCCCTATCCTGCTTTCAACAAACAGTCCGATTTTTCATTTTTCGGACAGTCCGCGTACGTTCAAGCGGACAATGGCTTGGCTTGCTCTAACAAAACGAAGACTGAGGCTGCATCCAAGATGGCCGCCCCACCGCCAAGCGATCCAGCGTTTCCTCCATTTCTGTCTTCAAGCAACAGTCCAAACTTTTGCTATCCTGACTTTTCAATCCGAGTTTCAAGACAGATCGTCATCTTCATGTCGCATCTATCTATGTCCGAGATTTCTCTCGACTTGTACATTCAAGAACGCGGATTGTCCTTTTCACAACAAGGCTCAGCCTCTGTCCTCTTCGTTCTATCCTCAAGCAACAGTCTGTCTTTTCTACAGTTCCTGTCCTGATTTCATGCAGTCCGATTTTTAAGATCACGGACAGCCACTGCATGCTCAAGTGGACGACGCTATGACTCTTTTTAATGAAACGCCGACTGATTCTGCAGCGAATATGGCCGCCCCATCGCCTCGCAGTCAGTCACCCGTCGATCCGAATTTTGTTGCCTGTCCTCCTATTCAAGTTTCTTCTTCTGTATCGCCGCCTCCATTTGGCCAACTCTCATCACATTCCTCATTTAAGAAGGCCAAGAAAAAGAAGCACTCCCACAGATCGTCCTCTTCAAAGTAGCATCGATCTCTGTCTGAATTTTCTCTTGATTTGTCATCACGTTCATCTAAGAACTCGGACTGTCCCTCTCGCAACATGGTTTACTTCTGTCCTACATCTCAAGTACATGATTTTTTGGACCGTGCCGTACGACAATTCAAGTACAAGTCAACAACAGACAGGCCACCGTCATCTTCACAAAACCATTCCAACACTCAAGACTGGATGACCAATTCGTCCTCATCGTCTCTGTCCTGTCTTCAAGCAACAGTCCGTCTTTTTCTCCTATCCCCTGTCCTGATTTCATGCAGTCGGATTTTCAAGTTCTCGGACAGTCAATGGACACTCAAGCAGACTACGCCATGGCCCGTTCCCGAGGAACTACGACTAGTCCTACGTCAAAGCTGAAAAAAGGCAAGAAAAAGGAAGCATTTTTCACGGATCGTCCTCTTCGAAGACGCGTCAATCTCTGTCTGAAATTCCTCGTGGTTTTTCAGCATGCTCATCTATGAACTCGGGCTGTCCTTCACACAAGCAACAACCTAGTACTCATCTCAAGCACACGCCATAATGGACCGTGCTGCACGTTAATTCAAGTACAAGTCAATAACTAACAAGCCACCTCATCACCATACAACCATTCCTTCACTCAGGTTTGGACAACCAACCTTTGATTCCCTAACCATGTTTCTCCATTCCCTTCCGAGTTTTTAATTTTCGGACCACTATTCAAGATGGCCGTTCCTTCGTCCTGGAGCCCTTCACCTGTCGTATCTGCTCATCAACATTGTGGACTACCCTTCACACGATCTGCCTCTGTCCTCAAGTCATGTACAAACATTTCTGGTTCATGCTGTCCGTGATTTCAAAACAAGGCCAGCCATCCAATCTGAAAATGCCATCATCATCACTGGTTTGGGCTACACATTCCTTGTCATCTTGCAATCAACACCTAGATTCTACAGGGAAAACCAGCCTCGTTCCTCAGCTTAAAACTGAAATTGTGGACGTGACACATCCCACACTAATCTTGCTTCCGTATCCGTTTTTAAGCGACTCTCACAGCAGAACGCGGCAACTCATGGTCGAAGAAAAATCCCGATTAATTTTCTTACAAGCATCAAGCCATACCTTCCCTCGTTCAAGCAGACTGGACCACGCCAAAACTCAACGGAACCACGATGTGCTCGACACGCACAACGATTCTTCCCTATCCAACGTCAAGGACATGGATTCATGTGTGTCATCCATGATTGCCAACACAAGACAAAGCCTCCTCATCCAAACTCGCCTTTGTCTTCACTATCTCTCATCTCAAAGCCATCACGAGTTTTCTCCATCCTCATCCAAGTTCTTCTGCTCGGATATGACATCCTCCGTTAACCGGACTATACCAAGCCAGGATTCATAGATACTCCGAAGGAACCGTCGTCCATGATGGTTTCTTTCACCCTTATTGCCTTTGGCTGGTCTATCCTGAATCAATACGTTCCAGGATCATCCGTTACACAACGTTCCTCTTCAGTCCACAAATCTAGAACATGCACTCTCGGACTGTGCCATTTGAGCTTCTCAACATCAGGCTCAACTTCCCCACTCGACACGCCTTCATCAGACCACTGTCATTCACACCTTTTGGACTAGATTCTGGACTGGATTGCAAGCTCTTCGCCATCCTCCTAACAGACACCGTTGGGTCTAAATCACGGATAGCTATACTGTTTTTCCATCGCCCATCTGTATCAACCAAGAAATGACACCACAACAGTCCGATTCGCTCCTGTGCATCATAAACTACAGTTGCTTCCGCTTCAGCCTGCTGTTCTTCACCTACCATCATCACAGCCAATTCGGAATCTTCAAACATCTCCATTCCATTGCAGTTAGCCTTCGTGCATTGAATCTGGTGAGACTGGTCACAGATAGCGACAACGCATTAAAATCTGATAAAAGACTGTCTCATTGGGAACTCGGCTCGTGCCCTAGGAATCCGTCATGTGGTGTCCACCACCACAGATTGACGAGGTGAACTTCTAATTTAAAAAAATCACAGGAGGTGCACACCCTTAACCGATCAGCTGTCCCACACTGACAAAAATCACAGCTGCTTCGGTTCGTCATCTTTTGCTGCCTGCTGTCCTTGACCGACACTGGTTGCAGCACCTTTGAACTTTCATCTTATGATGCCCACTGCTTCCTATCAGCCATTTTCTGCACTCCAGCACATAGTCGTCCTTCACCTGCTGTCTTAGCGGACAAAAATTGCAGTCAATTAGGGCTCCCATCCTTCGCTGCCTGCTGCCCCTAGATGGCATTCGTTGCAGCAGCTCTTTTGGGCCGTCGTCGTTCACAGCTGTCACCCCTCACCAACATTCATAGCAACCTCTTTCATCGCTGCTCCTTTGGACTCTCACCCTTCACTGCTTGCTGGCCATCGCCAACATCCTGTTTCGAGCTTCAGCAAGACACCATCAGTTTCCTGGGACCATCTTCCTGATCTGCTTAAAGCCCCTGACTGACTACGGTCACAACTCTGCAGCAAGTCATCCGATGCTGCCTGTTGACCTCATCGACTGGCAGTGCAATTTTCTGCCGCAAGTCGTTTCAAGCCAACTATCCTTCACAGTTATTAATCTACCAATCTACCAGCCACAGCTTGACCACTGCTCAACAGCTCCGCTTCCATCTGGATTCATCTGCCTTCTGTCCTTCACTAACTAAAAATGGTTTCTGTTGCCTAAACGAAAACATACATTACCTTCACCCGCCCTACCTCCCCTTTGGAGTCACCACCTGGAGGAAAATAGGATGACAATCAGTTGTGGTTGCAGCCTATATCGGGGGAACTGCGCGTGCGCACAAGTGCGGTTGGGTTATGGAGCTGGCGCACCATTCAACTTTAATCCTCTAGAGAAGAATGCATACTTCGGAGAAGAATGCTAAAATTCACAAGTAATGTATTTTTTCGTTTAGGCAATCGAAACCATTTTCAGCCGGCCTGTCAGGAGGGCCGGCAAAATGGCCTTTTTTTAAGACTGATTCGGGGAATGTGTTGAATAAGCTATCGATTGAGATAAACAGAAATCGGGCATGTGCCACTGTCAAAAAAATATAAACAAATTATCAAAAATTAAATAGGGTATGAAAATTTGTGAAATACGTGGTCATCGAAACCGAGCGGTGAGAGAGCTTACCCTCGTTGCTGGAGGTTTGCAGATCTGGTTGAACCCCTGGAAAGAGGAACTTGGCAAAGTTCCCGCCAGGACTGCTGGCCAGGGTAGCGTGAGAGGCTACCATGCTCCTTTAGCGGCTACGGTTACCGGTAAATTGCTCGCCAAAACTTGCTCGCATGAAAATTTATCGCCGGGAAAATTGCTCGTCCGAAAATTGACCGTGCGGTAATAGCTCGCCACATTTAAAAAAAAATTTAATTTATTTATTTTTTATTTTTTTTTAACAGTTATTAGTTTTTTAACAGTAATTTTTGCAGTTTTATCATGTATTTGAGTGGCATAAAGTCAAGTTACAGCGACAAAAATAGGCCTAAGTGAAGCCCAATTTAATTATCTTTCATTTGGTCCTACTCCCATCTTTGGAGGTGCCTTGGTTCACACACGCACTTTTTTATTCAAGTACACATTGAGCAAAAATGTTCTGTACTTACAGGATGTACTTCATTACAGGATTGACTTCATTAAAAAGAAAATAGCCCATTTTCAAAAATGATAAAAAAAAAGGACTTTTTTTTTCAAGTACACATTGAGTAAAAGTGTTCCTTACATAAATTCGTTAACATAAATGCAGTCAAGTACAGCATGTGTTAAGCTCATTAAAAGAAAATAGCCCATTCCCCCCCTCCCCTCACATGTGAAAATAAAATTTAAATTTTTTTTATGTACATTTTTTGTATGGTGCACCGTACAGCTACTTCCGAGCACCTTGTTGCTAATTTGTACTCATTGCAAATGTCAGCGCCCATGAACGTCAACACAACAAGACAACACTGCTCGAATAAGACAAACTAGGATAACGATGCCACTTCAGTTTATTCTTAGTAAAAGGGCAACCGATGTAAAAATATTCTGGAAATGTGATCAAGCACGCAAGTGTAGGTGTCTGCTACTCCTCTTGAACAATGGCAACTCCAAAGATGGGAGTAGGACCTAAATAAAAAATAATTAAATTACGCTTCACTTAGACCTGTTTTTATGCCACTCAAATACATGAAAAAACTGCAAAAATTACTGTTACAAAACTATTAACTGTAAAAAAAAATATAAAAAAATAAACTAAATTTTTTTTTAAATGTGGCGAGCAATTAACCGCACGGTCAATTTTCCCGGCAATCAATTTTCAGGCGAGCAATTTTCTTGGCGAGCAATTTACCGAACACTAGCAGCTACGGGAACAATTCTGGACAATCTTTCGGCACCTACGAAGCTCGGAGCTTTCTCGATTCACATTCCCAGGTTGGCTCCTCCCTTTACCAGATATTTCTTTTTCTCAAAAAGTGTGGTAATCTTTAAAATTGAGCCGGTTCAGCTAAACGAGCGTTTAGTTGCTTCAGCTGACTTAAGGCTCAAAGAAATTAATTTTTATAAAAGGAAAAAAACCGTGAAAAAAATGTAAGCTGTGTGAAAAATTGGGATTTCAGCTCCAGGAAGTTAAACACACTCGCAGTAATGGTTCATTTTAATTTATATTATAATTGAGACAGCAAATTCAATAATCCAAAGTGCAGAGGAGACTCCGATAACTGTAAATGAGCAGTTGGTGAACTTTGATACAGTTCTGCAAAGTGAAAGACAAATTGAAACAGATGGTTATGCAAAATCTAGAGATAGAAAAAAATATTTATTTGTGTCGTAGATCTTGGTACAAGTTGGCTAGAGTAATAGAAAAAAAACATGATGAAAATTTGGGAAATTTTATCTATTCATCTATGTAAAAAAAAAAAGGGCAAGTTTGAAATGTGAAAAGATTGTGATGCTGGTAATATACGTGAGAAATTGAAAGCTGTTGAGGACAAATATTAAAATTGTGTATCGGAGTGTCAAAATAGGTAAGTTTAGTGAGTAAAATTGAAAAACACTTCCATAAAGATCAGAAAGTAAAAAAGTTGACCTACACACATTTTTTTAAACCCTGCAATGTGCCTAAAAACCATTAGAATTTTTTTCATTGCAATTTTTTTTGTAGAAATTGTTGGAAGCTGCATCCAAAGTACCGCCTGATCAAGCTGTGAAAATGGAACGGCTACAGGCTCCACTAAAAAAGAACGTTGTTGATCAGCGTACCAAAAAAAGATATTTTAGGTAGCCTATGTCTTTAGTACCGTAGGTTCTTTAAGTTTGGAATAAGCGGCACACAGTCGGCTATGAATGATTTTTTAATTACGCTTTCTTGTTTCGTCAGGGAGTTACAAGAATTAAGGGAAGAAGTTGCCGAATTTGATACTTCTTCCGAGGACGAATGTTACCCTGGTGAGTGAATCATTATTTCTTTAATACGATACATTTGTTTGACTTTATCGAGACTTGGCGAGTATTGTGGAAATCTTTTGTTCATCATAATGCATGTGTCAAGATGTTCTAAGCTGTTGTTAGGCCACTAAAAATTAATTAAAATTAAGTGGTTCTCGCATGCATGGGTTTTTTCTTAG
>JAHWFP010101812.1:541-10548 GCA_023313725.1 Lithobius niger | reverse complement strand
AACACCAGACCCAGGAAACGTGCCTGTGGGACAACAGGAATCTGCGCCTGCCCCAAGTACAAGCAAGGATCTGGGTGCAGCGTTCGTTGGCGGCAAAGGGCATCAGGGATAAGAGGCCGCCGAAGCTACGTTGTACTGCCGCCGTACAAGTTGCTTCCCCCATCATCCAGGCTTGCCACTTTTTTTTTTCCTTTTGCGTTGTTATTTGGAATCCAAATACTGTAAAAGCCTTTATTTTAGCTATTTTGCTTGATGGTCAATTAAATGTTTTTTCTTCTTTTTACATGAAATCTAATTATGGGCTTTTATTGTTTGTTTTGGTCCTCCTCCCCCCCACCAACCAGAGTGCCACATGCGTTTTTTCCTTTTGCGTTTTTATTTGGAATCCAAATACTGTAAAAGCCTTTATTTTAGCTATTATGCTTGATGGCCAATTAAATGCTTGAAATCTAATTTTGGGCTTTTATTATTTGTTTTGGCTCCCTTTCCCCCCACCCCCTACCACCAACTAGGGTTGCCGCGTGCGTTTTTTCCTTTTGCACTTTTATTTGGAATCCAAATACAAATACTGCGAAAGCCTTTATTTTAGCCATTTTGCTTGATGGCCAATTAAATGCTTGAAATCTAATTATGGGCTTTTATTATTTGTTTTGGCCCCCTTCCCCCACCAACTAGGGTTGCCACATGCGTTTTTTCTTTTTGTGCTTTTATTTAGAATCCAAATACTGTAAAAGCCTTTATTTTAGCTATTTTGCTTGTTGGCCAATTAAATGTTTTTTTTTCTCTTTACTTGAAATCTATTATGGGTAGGGCATCCAATCCCGAGACATACTTGTAATCCCGGGATTTCGGGATTCTTTTCTCTCAATCCCGGGATACAGGGATTAATCCAGAAATATCGGGATTTATTCTTATTATTTTCAGTGGCCAAAAAAACTACATGAAAGGGAAGTTGCGTTCGATAACTTCATTATTTAAATTACTCACAAGATGAAAACTGAAGTGAGCACAGCTAGTTGGTAGCATGTTCTTCGTTTATTTGAAATGGTCTGCTATTTTTTCAAAAGTTTAAATCAATGGGAGTAGTTAAAGTTATTTTTTAATCTTGTGGTGATGCATTTTGAACTCTGTAGACTGTGCTACAAAATTTTGAAAATCGATTCATTGATTCTATTTCTAGGTGAGCCAAAATTTCTCCATCAAGATAGCAACAACAACAAGAATATTGTGGTCATATTCAAATAGCGTTCAGAAGGCCCTGGGCCTTGTTCATACCTTCATTTTTCGCTATAAAACTTTAAAATCGGTTCATTGGTTTGCTATCTAGGTGAAAGCAAAATTTCCCCGACAAGAATAACAACATCAACAATACTGTAGTCACTTTAATACTGTATTAAAATATAGTCATATTGCAAGAGCGTGTAAAAAGGTCCTGGTCCTTAATTAATATTTACATTTTAAGTTATAAATATTGGAAATTAGTTCACTGGTTCGATCTCTAGTTAAGAGAAAACTTTCTGCCGCAAGAAGAAGAACATCAACAAGAATATTATCACATCAAAATAGTCTTTAAAAAGATGTTCATTCTTTAAGCTACAGACCTTAAAATCGATATATAGGTTCGATATCCAAGTAAGGGCAAAAAGTCCCCAAAACAAGAATAACATCAATAAGAAATGCCATGCTGTGCGGGCTGAACGGTTCTATTGTTATCATTGCAATTTTTAATGCCGTGAAAAAGTTATGACGCCACTCCAACTACCGAATTTTGTTGGCGTATGTCAATTCCGGAGGCAACTATAGTCTTTCAAAGTTTGATGTTAACATGGAAGTTCATACTGCAGCTTATACAAGGACCAATGTTGCAGTCCTTATGACCAATGACGCTGCAGTGACGAGACAAATAAACAAAATACAGTTTTAGTATTTTTTGTGTGTAAGCAAAAGACGAATTTTTATCCATTTTATTTTATGTATACTAAAGAATTTGTCAATTCCAACCTTGGTGTAGAATTTAGATGTTGTTATTAGTAGTTAGACTCTAGTCTATAGACGAGAGGAAGGGTACATTAAATTCACGAAAAAAAAAGAATTAATTTATAGCTTTTTTTATTCGAATTTAGCCTATTTTCAATCCCGTAAATCCCGAGATTTAGGTAGCCAAAATCCCAGGTTTTTCATGACTGAAAAATGACCGGGATCCCGGGGTCCTGGGATTTGAGATCCCGGGATTGGACGCCCTAATTATGGGCTTTTATTGTTTGTTGTGGTCCCCCTCCTCCCCGCCACCAACCAGTGCTGGCACATGCTTTTGTTACCTTTTGCATTCTTATTTGAAATGCAAATAAAAGCTTTTTTTCCTGAGGTCAGGAATACATTTCTTGAATTCTTTACTGAGGTCAGGGATAAGGGTTATAGTAACGGGGAATGGTTGTTGGACTTGAAATTCGACGTGTAGCGTTTTTTTTTGAAACACCCTGTAGAGGTCGTATTCTTATGGATTTAACAGCTATGAACACAATCAAAACAAAAAAAACAGATCAGAGTTTATTGGTAATGTTGGAAAGTGAACACAATTTCTATTTGAGATCTCGGTTCAAAACATTGCCTATGGACCGGCTATATGACATCATAGAATGACGAAGAGCTGCGATCTTCCTTTAAAAAGTAGTGTCCTCAGTTCACCGTAAAGAAGGAAGGAACATAGAAATTTGGTGTCCGAAATTTTAAACACTGGAACATCGGTTTTGTGGGGAAAACGGTTAAACACCTTCGTTACTGCACATGCACTGCTAGTTTATGTTGCATCCTCTACCTCCGTTTCCCATAAGTTTATCATCTAAGTTGTACTGCATTTATTTCCAGTAAAAACTCATTTTTTTTTGGATGGTGAAGTGTTTCTGTTGTGTGCTGTGCAAGAGGGCAAAGCGAAAAAGGAGAATGAGGTAAGTTTGCACAGTGAGTCTTCAGAAAGGGTACAAAGGGTTTTGTAGCAGGCGTTAACCACTTCTGATTACTGGCACGACGAATTTGTCTGCAGCATCCAGATTCCCTGATTGCATTGTTTTCAGTTAATTCTTCAATGATGCATATTAATTACTGTCCAGAATCAGGATCTATAACAATTGTTAACTAGCTGATCATTATTGTTACGAGCAACATAGTTTAGTTAAGGTTAATAGCCTACATTTTGTATTCAAGACACCACGTGTAGTAGAATTCCGTCATAAAGTAACTGGTTGTCTGCCAAGGTTTTTTTCCGCTTTGTTTGGGGCTTTACCCTAATCCAGGGCTCTACATTTATGTTATATAACTGATTTTGGTGTTGTCCGGTTTTAACAGTAAAACACAGAACTGTGCATTTTAGCAAGGTTTTTGAGCTTCCCCTAGATGTGCGCGCCATTCACACATTCTTCAGTGGCGGCAAAGATCCATCTAATTTTTGGCAATGGTAGTGGCGCTGATTGGCGCGTCGATATTCAGAGAGTGGGTAAGACGTCAACGTAACTGCTGCCGCTATGCTGCTTGTTTCTGATTATGGTTAGGTCGGGGGGAGAGGACTTATGGAAGGGAAGTAGAGGGGAATTGCGGGCTGGCCGTAATCTACAACCAAGATTATGTACATTCGACAGGAGAGAATTTTGCCAGTGCAACAAAACGAAAGTAGAGGGAAAATGATTAACAACTACTATGTTGCATTTCAATTTTCGCGTAGCAACAACGGAAATCTATTAATCAAATTGTATGCGATAATGCTTGTTTTCGAGCCCTGCCAACGCTGCTGACATAGGGAAACATAGTACTTCGTACAGGGGAAAGACATTGGATCCATATGCAACGGGATTGGAAATTTTCTTACTCACTAAAAGTTGCCCCTGCCCTCTTGGGGGTCTGTGAACTCTACTTATCTAAACTGTGAATAAATCTCACGCAATAAACCTTTAAAATAACCATATCTTCCCCTGTATTAATGACCAGTGTTTTTTGGCACTTGCGATGGTTTTAATGTACATGGATAATGGTTGAATCGAACAGTGTTCCAATCGATCAGGTTTCACTTAAACTAAAAACTGGAGAAATGTTTTGGGATCTGAAACCTTACAGGAGGTTTTCTTTGTGGTCCTTTCTGTTTGATTTAGGTTCAACGAACCTAACCTTGAAAATCAAATGAGTTCGTTTTATTTTTTATCTCAGTAGTTTATTGACTACAAACATTGTATGCGAAAAAAGCCGAAGCATTTGACGCACGACCATGATAAAAAGATAAACATTTCATATTTAAACTTACCAGATTCGACTCTTTTGAGTGATTGCGAAAAGAAAACTGTATTGATGGTCGCTGTGTTAGCTTATGATGACTCACAGTGAGTCAAAAAGAAAATAGGTGCGGAAAAGTCTTTTGGTTTCAATTCCAGCGCCTGGTGTACCTATAAAATCCAAGTACGTCTACATACATACCGCTATGAATGACTATTATAGATTTCTTTTGCATAAGCCCCACAGTAACCATAGTAACACACGATGCTAATGGCCCCACAGTAGCCATAGTAACACACAATGCTAATGCAGTCGCCATTTATTGGTGCACGTATATAATACACAGTGTGTTATGCAACGTAAATGTCACAATCGAAAAATTGTTTGTCAAGTTAGCTTTGCATGTTTTTTTCTGCCGTACCCTTTTGAGTTTCTCCTGTTTCCGTGAGGTTGCCATGACGATGGGAGAAGCGCTTCACAATCGTGGTCGTCTGAGCGCGTTCGATGTTCCCCGCTTTGAACGAGTGTACTATTACTTTTGTTGCAAGTTTAATTCTGGATTTCAACGTTGAAATTATGCCACCCCAGCAAGGTTGCACTGATGACGTCATTTGTGAAATCTGCCAAACCCAATATCTACATGACATCAAATTGTAATGACCCATTGTCACTTCATAATTAAGATTCATTGTTAATTGAGATGATGCTACTTGATCGATTTTTGTACAAATTTATAACTATGAATTGTCGGTACTTAAAGTTTGACATCAATCTTAACGACGCGATTGGTCTTCAGCCTGGTGCTTTCAACAATTAGGTATTTTAACCTAGAATTCATTCCACCACGAACCCTCTAACGTCTCACATCCAAAGGAAATTTTGGCTATTTTAATTAGAAATATTCCCTTTTCTGTCCTAATTCCCCTAGCTTAATTCAACTCTGACCAACCCTGTAGTCAGTGTTTAACTGCTACCCCGAGAAATCAATACTAACCATTCCAGCTAAACAATAACCTAAGATATGCCATCATTTTGATCGATTCAAGTAAGTCTAACATTTGAGCCATTCCAATTAAGGCCCTAAGGCAAGGTTAGAGTCTTCACCCACAAGTCAGGTGAGCCAGAGCTGAACACGCTCTAAAATAATTAAAACAACACCTAAACTGAACCCAGACTACCTGCCTTATTCCATCAGCTAGGTGTTTAATTTGGATTTACCCCAACCAGTTGCTTGACCCCACACTACTTCCCCAACTTATCCCTTAGCTCTGGTGTTGACGGGGAGGAGAAGCCATACGAACTGATAATGGCCACACTTTATGGCAGTTTCTGAAGGCATATAAAGTCTATCAGATTAATATTAATATTAATCATTACAGAGGTCGTATCCTCATGGAATTTAAAGGTATGAACACACTTAAAACAAAACAAAAACAGATCAAAGTTCAGTCGAACGAAATGATGTTTCAAATGCACCCTGTGTTTGTATGTATATGCATTGGTGTGTGCGTGTGTATGTGTGTGTCAGCAGTGGGAATGTCAGTAATCCGTATTCCATTGACACCAGTAGTGGGAATCTCGATAATTTTAATTTTTTGTTTGTTTGTGTGTCCTTCAAACTGAAATGATTCGACCTGTGTATTCAACAAAGTTGAACACTACTGATTAAGTCATGTTTTTCCAGTTACGATATTTTCATGCAAACGAAATCTAGGTCTCTACGTCTTTTAACCAAGGACCTAACTAAATGTAAAAAAAGCTTGGGCGATTGCTAAAGGGAAATCCCAGTAATTTCATGCAAATTGGAAATCACAATAATGCTCTATAAAACCGGTCATATACTGGAGCTTCCCTAGTAATAATAATATAGTAATAATCTATATAACTAAGATCGTAGTTTGGTTTGTTTGTTTGTACATGTGTCCGCAGTGGGAATATCGATAATCTTAATTCTTTTGTTTGTTTGTGTATCCTTCAAACTGAAATGTCTGTATAATTCTACCTGTCTTTTCATCAAAGATGCACAGTACTGAATGATGTTGTGTTTTTTTACAACCTTGGATCATAACTGCATTTGGCATTTAGGGGCCTCTATGTCTCTTGCAGTTGGGATATCCAGTTGGAATTTAAACCAGCCTTGGATTAGCTTAACCTTGGATCTAACTAAATTTAATGAAGGTTTGGGCAACATCAAACGGTAGTGGTTAATTTCAACTAGTGGCGTCGCTTGCTTCGCTCACTCGTTCCGCGTCGTCTCGCTGCGCTCGAGGAGATTTCTTGATGCTACACTTATGATACGGACAGACCTTCCACATAAAAAACGATCAAGCAAATTATAAGAGTGTAGTATGCGATATAGGTTATCTCGAGAGAAGGTCAATATTATTTTTTACGTCCAAGAAGTCAAGCAAAAAGATCAAACAATTTATCAGAAAAGCTCTGTTTCTGATGACAAACGCTGATTTTCGTTCGTATTGCTTACTCAATCAGCACAAACATTTCCTCAGAAACGTGACTGAATCAATGTAACCACCAAGAACCACACATCACTTGTAACTTGTGTAAGTGTACACTGTATATGGGTTTTCTTGTTTTAT
Organism: Lithobius niger; assembly: GCA_023313725.1. Classification (NCBI taxonomy): domain Eukaryota; kingdom Metazoa; phylum Arthropoda; class Chilopoda; order Lithobiomorpha; family Lithobiidae; genus Lithobius; species Lithobius niger. The sequence continues at coordinate 3,694 of JAHWFP010101812.1, read as the reverse complement.
ATATTTTAAGAATATTGTTCTTTACATCCTGTCAGTACAGATTTTTACATGGGCGTCTTACCACTTCACTTTCTGATGATCACTCACTTGGAGAAACATCTGCTGAACGACAGATGTAATCTCCTACGAAGGTGAGATATGAAAGATTAATAGAGCAAAGCGAGACACACATTTAAAAGGTTTAGTTTACGTGGAAATCCCTCGCTTTGCTCATTCAATCCACCCACCTCCGTTCTTCAGAAACCCGAATGTTTGACACCGTTTTAAGACCAAATCTATTGTTTTGATTTTTCCTTGCATCAAGTCAGTTGATACAAAACCAATTTTAATATCTATATTTGTTAAGTTGTAAAATATGTCGCCTGTTTGGGTTATTTTTTGCGTACATCCTTTTCCAGATCATCGCTCTTCGCTCGAGGAGGTTTGCATGAACAAACTGTCATATCAGGAACAAACATCATGAGGATAAAAAAAATAAACTTTGACGTTATTTTTAAGTGTTTTTTGCATATTTGAGGGTGATAATATCAAGTAACAGCGTTGGAAATAGGCTTATACTGAGACACAATTTAATTATCTTTCATTTGGTCCGACTCTTATCTTTGTAGGTGCTTTGGTTCCAGAGGAGTAGAGGTACAAACAAACACACACGCACGCACATCACACAATCTTATTGTAGACTAGCGGAGTCGCTCGCTTTGCTCACCTATTCTGCGTCGTCTCGCTGCGCTCGAGGAGATTTCTTGCTGCAATACTTATGATACAAACAGACCTTCCACATAAAAAATGATCAAGCAAATTATAAGAGTGTAGTATGCGATATCGGTTATCTCGGGAGAAGGTCAATATTATTTTTTACGTCCAAGGAGTCAAGCAAAAATATCAAGCAATTTATCAGAAAAGCGCTGTTTCTCATGACAAATGCTGATTTTCGTTTGCTTCGCTCACTCAATCAGCGCAAACATTACCTCAGACTCGTGACTGAATCAATGTAACCACCAAGAACCACACATCACTTGTAATTTGTGTTGGTATACACTTCATATGGGTTTTTCTTGTTTTACTTATTTTAAGAATATTGTTCTTTACGTCCTGCTCAGTACAGACTTTTCCATGGGCGTCTTATCACTTCACTTTCTTATGATCCCTCACTTGGAGAAACATCTGCAAAACGTCACATGTAATCTCCTACGAAGGTGAGAGATGAAAGATTGCGAGAACAAAGCGAGACACACATTGAAAAGATTTAGTTGACGTGGAAATCGCTCACTTTGCTCGCTCAATCCACGCTCTGCCGTGCTTAAGAATCCAAGAAAATGACGCCCTTTCAAAACCAGATCTATGGGCTGTTTTTTCCATGCATCAAGTCAGTTGATACACATTCAGGTCCACCCATCCTTCCATCCATCCTTACTTCCTTCCACCCTTCCTTCCATCCATCCTTTTTTCCTTCCTTCCATCCTTCCTTCCTACCTTCCACCCATTACTCCTTCCATCCATCCATCCTACCTTCTATCAATCCATCCATCCAACCTTCCTTCCTTCCTTCCCTTCTTCCATCCTTCCTTCCATCCCTCTATTCATCCTTTTATTCTCCATCCTTCCATCCATTCTTAATTCGTTCCTTCCTTTCATCCATCCTTCATTCCTTTTTTATCCTTCCTTCCATCTTTCCATTCCAAATTTCTTCCTTCCTTCCTTCCATCCTTCAGAAACACGAATGTTTGACACCGTTTTAACACCGAATCTATTGTTTTGATTTTTCCATGCATCAATTCATCAATTCATTGGTTAATACAAAACCAATTTTATGATGTATATGTGGTGTGTTGAAAAACACGTCCTCCGTGCATCCTTTTCCAGATCATCTCTCTTCACTCGAGGAGGTTTTCATGAACAAACTATGACGTCATGAACAAACATGAAGCGGGTATAAAAAAACTAATTTTTACGTTAGTTTTTCAGGTTCTTTCGATTATTTGAGGGTCGTAATATCAAGTTACAACGATGAAAATAGGCCTATTAAAAGCGAAATTTAATTATCTTTCGTTTGATCTTACCCCCATCTTTGTAGCTGCTTTTGTTCAGGAGGAGTAGAGGTGCAAACACGCACGCACGCACATTATATGATTTTAATTATGTAGACTAGTGGAGTCGCTCGCTTCGCTCGCTCATTCTGCGTCGTCTCGCTGCGCTCGAGAAGACTTCTTGCTGCAACACTTATGATACAAGCAGACCTAACACAGAAAAAACGATCAAGCAAATTATAAGAGTGTAGTATAAGATATCGGTTATATCGGGAGAAGGTCAATATTATTTTTTACATCCAAGAGTCAAGCAAAAAGATCAAGCAATTTATCAGAAAAGCGCTGTTTCTGATGACATACGCTGGTTTTCGTTGGCTTCGCTCACTCATTCAGCGCAAACATTTCCTCAGAAACTTGACTGAATCAATGTAAGCACCAAGAACTACACATCAATTGTAGTTTGTGTTAGTATACACTTTATATGGGTTTACTTGTTTCACTTATTTTAAGAATATTGTTCTTTACGTCCTGCTCAGTACAGATTTTTTCCTACGAAGGTGAGAGATGAACGATTGATACAGCAAAGCGAAACACACATTGAAAAGGTTTACTTTACGTGGAAATCCCTCGCTTTGCTCGTTCAATCCACGCACCTCCGTGTTTCAGAAACACGTATGTTTGACACCGTTTTAAAACCAACTCAATTGTTTTGATTTTTCCATGCATCAAGTCAGTTATTTAATGTAAGATCTAAATAATTGTAAGATCTATATGTAGTGTGTTGCAAAATACGTCGTCCTTTTAGGTTATTTTTCCAGATCATCTCTTTGCTCGAGGAGGTTTTCATGAACAAACTATGACGTCATAAACAATCATCAAGAGGGTTTAAAACGAACTTTGACGTTAGTTTTTCATGGTTTTTCGCATATTTGAGGGAGATAATATCAAGTTGCAGCGATGAAAATAGGCCTATTAAAAGCGAAATTTAATTATCTTTCGTTTGGTCCTACTCCCATCTTTGTAGCTGCTTTGGTTCCAGAGGAGTAGAGATACAAACACGCACATCGTATGATTTTAATGATGTAGATAACCGTTTTTAAGGTCCTTTAACACTAGCCCCCCCCCC
>JAHWFP010101803.1:0-10590 GCA_023313725.1 Lithobius niger | reverse complement strand
CCCCCCCCCCCCCCCCCCCCGTTATTTACGTTACTGTCTGTGCACCATGAACGTCATCAAACAACCTCTACATGTGAAAAACTACAACCGTTTCTTCGTTGTCCGTTGTTTAAAAAACGTTTGTGCAGGATGCACAACAATGTTCAGAGCCTTTCTGGTCACGTTTCCGTCCTTTCTTGTTTATTAATTCCTTGACTGTGTGTGACTACAGCTCTGATTTCGGAATATCTCCATTGCATTCAAGATTTTGCGCATTTTAAACACAAGGATTTTCCTTTTTCTTTTTTTCGACCACGTAAATGACTATTTCACCCCTGTTACAAATCAAATTAATTTAGTCGCGCGTAAAAGAGTTGTTCATTGGAAAGAAAGGAATACATACTTGACAACTGCACCTCATTCGGTGGTGACGTTGCAGAGAGAGTGGGGCGGAGGGGGAGAGGGGGAGGGAGACAACGCTCCCTAACATTTTCCCGTGATCATCCAAGTCCACTTTTTCCCGGACCACTGTACTGTGACTAAGGTTGGCACTAATGACCTGGATGTCGACGCGCCATTAAGCTTCAATCCCCCCATCCGGGTGTTCTCCGCCCTCCTCCCCTCCCCCACCAGACATTTTAAAGCGTTTCGTTCTAAAAAAAATAGCGAAGTTTACAAATACATAGTTCCGCATTATTCTCCCAAAGAAATAAACAATAAATACAAATTTAGGGTGGTTTGAGTAATTTTCTTGTATTATTTGGAAGGTTTTGCACATATTTACTTGTGCCATACGTGTCCTTTTAATAGTGTTTTGATGAAGACTCCTTTCAGTTTTGAAAAGTAAACCGTTAGCTTTTCTAATACGTCCCGTGGGAATCCAGTGTCGCCTGTAATTTTTCGCGACATCACCTCAAACTGACAATACGTCAGAATTGCATATTAAAGTTGAGCGCCAAGCTGCTTAGAAGAATGCTGGCAATTGGGAGTAGTAGGAAAAGGAAGGAAGGGAGGTGAATGGCTATGGCTACCATACTGCTTCTGGTTTACCCGACATGACTACCACTAAGGGGGGGGGGGGGGGGTTGAGGCTTAATGGCGCGTCGAACACTTGGTCGTTAGCGCCAACTTCAGTCACAGTGCAGTGGTCCACTACCAATAGGGCTGCCCACCTAACTCGAAATGGTGCCTGGCTTTTCCCGCCTAGCAGTAGTGTTTATAGATCCCCAAGAGGGCGGAGTTATTTTAGTAAAAGGGCACAGTACGTTTTACTGGACATTTTCTGCCCCTTCCTCAGCTCTTATTGCCCTTTTACGCGTTTTTAGGTCTTTATTAGGACTTACGTCCCTTTCTCAGGCACTGCCGCACCTGCAAATGTCGTCACAAGAAGACAATTTCCTTTTACAAAAAGGGCATTTTGCGAAAAGGGTTAGGTGCGATTTTCACATATATAGTGATAATTCTTTTGATTTTCTTGTAATGGTTTTCTTTTGTTCATTGTAACATTATTATTTTTAGAGAAAGCAGTTATCGTTTAAAAAAAATTCATTGTCGCTGGCAGTAGCTTTGAAACAAAGTGTGCTAGTAGTGTAACCACGTTTGAGTTGTTTTCAGTTGTCACTTTAAAACATAAATTACAAATTAAGTAGACAAAAAATGATGGCATTACTCGTAACAAACCAAGCGAGTCCTTTAATCCAAGTTAATTAATTTTTAATTTTTATTTATTTTTAGATTACTCTCGCTTTGACCATTGTGTGTCTTGCTACCATAGCATCTGCGAAAAGTAAGTATTATTATTACACAAACGTTTTAGATGTGCGACGATTTGCTTACTTCCGAATTTAGCCAAGCGTAAGAGTGGAATGTCCCAATAAAACTTTTAAGCAGAATAGTAGACTAAAAGATTTTTAAAAGTCTGTGCACTTGTCCTCATAACTGGTCATAATAAAAAGCACTACACTGAATAAAAAGCCCACTAGAGTTACAACAAAATACATTAAAATTGCGGCGTTTCGGGGCTAATATATGTCCCATTATCAAGCGAAATTATATTTTTTTAAATAAAGGAAAAAATCACAATGTAAAGGGTAAACGAAGCAAGCAGTCTGCATTAAAGACTGGCCTTGTGAGGATACACAATACACTGATCTGAGAAAGAAAGAAAAGACAACTGTCCCGACTGGGACTCGAACCCAGGACTTCCCACTGACTAGGTCGCGCGCTGTAACCACTGTGCTACCGGGGCGGGTTCCGGCTACAGGCTCCAGCCGAGCTAAGTCTCCGTTCAAGTAAGTGTCTCTTGTGTTTCTTGTTTCCTCACACGGCCAGTCTTTAATGCAGACTGTTTGCTTCGTTTACCCTTTACCTTGTGATTTCTTCTTTATTTACTGCTCGCATTATTTCTAGTGTGGTGGCGAAGAAGCAATGTTGCTTTCCCTCCTTGTATGTATGTTTGTGGCCTCTAGGTCACCACTGAGAAAGATTGAACAGCTACTTAGCTCGGCTAGAGCCTGTAGCCAGAACCCACCCCGGTAGCACAGTGGTTAGAGCACCCGGACTAGTCATTGGGAAGTCTAGGGTTCGAGGCCCAGTCGGGGCAGTCGTCTTTTCTTTCTTTCTCAGACTAGTGTATTGTGTTTCCTCACAAGGCCAGTCTTTAATACAGACTGTTTGCTTCGTTTACATTTTTTTTTAGCTTAGAGCTCCATCACATATGTGAAAATAACGGAAAACACACGACCTACATAACTTGACGCCTCTGTTGGTGAAGGGTATGCCAACACACATAGGTCCAGACCCTGTTGGTACTTGGGACAGGCACAAATTCCTGTTGTCCCACAGGCACGTTTCCTGGGTCTGGTGTTCGATTCCAGGTTATCTTGGCTTCCACACTTGCGTCAGCTTAAAGACAAGGCTTTGCGGGCGCTTAACATCTTGTGGGTCCTGTCGGGCACTTCATGGGGTGCCAATCGCACTGCCATGTTGCGCCTCTACCGTGCCCTTGTCCGCAGCAAACTTGATTATGCGTGTATGGTCTATGATTCGGCTAGTGACTCGACTCTCCAGATGTTGGACACTGTGCATCACAGTGGCCTGCGTGTGGCGACTGGGGCATTTCGAACTTCTCCAGTGGTCAGCCTCTATGCTGAGGCCTCGGAGCCACCTTTGGCCATTCGTCGGCGACAGCTTGCCATTCAGTATGCTGTGCGTTTGCGTGCTGTGCAATCCAGTCCTGCTTGGTCCATGGTTTTTGGGCCAGACTTGCGCGTCGGTAGACGCAGGGTGGGTAAGGGTGATTTCCGCGATAGGCTCCAGCAGTCCTGTCAGGAGATAGCCTTTGAAATGCCCTGTGTCTTGAGGCTTGGGAGGATGCCAGTTGCCCCTTGGCTTGTCCCAAGTGGCAGTTTCATTTTCGCTCTGGCGTCCCTCCCGAAGAGTTCCACTCTACCAGCAAGGTACTTACAGGAGTTCCGGCGGCTGAGTTCTCAGTACGCCGGTTATCAGCGCCTGTTTACTGATGGGTCAAAGTCAGACGTTGGCGTGGCGTGTGCTTGTGTGTGTAAGGGAGTAACGGTTGCCCATCGCCTTCCAGCAGGCTATTCTGTCTTTTTTGCAGAGCTTTTGGCTCTTGGTTTGGCGGTGGAATGGATCCTTGACCTTCAGGGCACGCATTTCATTATCTTTAGTGATTCCATGAGTGCCCAGGAGACCTTGGCGAATTACAATCCTCGGAACCCTTTGACACAACGTGTTCAGGCTTTGCTTTCCCGCTTGCCTGGTCAGTGGAAAACCGTGCTTTTCTGCTGGATCCCGGGCCATGTTGGGATAGCAGGGAATGAGCAAGCTGATTCTGCTGCGAAAGGGGCCCTTTCTGGCCCTCTCGGTAGGGATCTCAGCCTAGTTCCCTCAGACGCCTTTCCAACTCTGCGTCTGAGGTTACACGCTTTTTGGCAAACCTTGTGGGATGGACAGGACGGTAATACATTACGGGCCATTAAGGGCACTGTCGAGGAGTGGCACTCGGCGTGTCGCCGCAGTCGCCGTGAGGAGGTTGTGTTGGCCCGTTTGCGAATTGGTCACACCCGACTTACTCACTGTTTCCTTTTGCGGGGGGTTGACCCTCCTGAATGTTCTTGGTGTCGACGGCCACTTACGGTCCGGCACTTACTTGTTGATTGTCGCCATCTTGATGGTGTTCGTCGTCGGTTCCATCTTCCGCATGACATTGCGCGTCAGTTGGGCGATAAGTCTGCCCTCCTGTCCGGTGTTTTTCAATTTTTGCAGGAGGTACAGATGTATGACAAGATTTAGATTAGGGGTTTGAATAACATCTCTGTAATGTGTGGTGCAGTGGCAACCCGGACCACTGCACTGTGACTGAGGTTGGCGCTAATGACCAAGTTGTCGACGTGCCATTAAGCCTCAACCCCCCCCCCCCTGTTGGTACAGTGGCTGGTGTCCAAATTTACAATTTTCTTTGCTTTTTTGAATTTTCCGGGTTTTTTTTTATGTGACGATGCTTTCAAAATAAAATAAAAAATGTTAATAACTTTGCTAGATTCAAGACAGACCATTACCACCTAAACGTCGCAATTTACATTAGTTTATAGCAACATTATAGGTCTTTTTCCTAACTGTCTGAATTAAGCAATTATACATTTTTAAATATAAGGTTTAATGACGAATTGTTAGTGGTGGGCCTAATGGGGCGGGGAAGAGGGCGGGAATTGAGGTTTAATAGCGAGTTGACAACGAGATCATTAGCACCAACCTCAGTCACAGTGCAGTAGTCCTATGCCTGAAGGAGTTGATCTGTTCGGTGACTGAAAAAGTCCATATCCAATAATGCCGGGTAAGGTTGCGAGACTAAGAGCCTCCTAGAGCATCTATGGGATCTATTCTGTCACATTCCGGGCATTATATCGGATCCCTGCAATGATTGAGGTTTTCCGGTTGTGATTCAAAATCCTTGAAATCGTTTGGCCAATTTTACTGATCTACGAACTCAGATCCATAAATAGAACATAGAATGCATGTTGAGAACTTGAAATAAACTGGACAAAAGGTTTAAAAGTTATCGCATAGACAGACTGATCAAGAGACACAAGCACAGGATAAGAAGCTCCTTTGCTCTGCTTCGCACCGTACGGTGCTAAAATTGAAAGGAAACGACATGCCCCAGAGGAAAATAAATTTGCATAATTATTTGTCAAATAAATTGCGTAAAGAGCCTGCATTTAAGATTTTCCTAGTGCCCATACCTTCACTTTTGCATTTGGCACAACCCCAGAATTTAATGGCGCTCTTCTATACCAGTAATTAAAACGTTTACAAAAATTTATATGTGTATTTCGTTTAGGTTGGAGTATAAGCGAGGGTATGGACGGGGAAAGGAAGTCATTGCGACAACCAATTTAAATTCAGGAAAAAATTGTGAGAGCATGTAGCAATGAAAAGCTACGAGCGTGTTTATTGTTTGCACGACAGCAATGAATAAAGGCGAGCTACCGGTAGCGTCACGGTTAATGTCGATTAGTAGTAACAGTCGGTTTCAAACGACAACAAAATGGGCAGTAGACACTATGGCTTCTACTAGACCCGAGAGCTGCTATTGGTGAAAATTACAAGAAATAAAAGAACAACAAAACTGCATCTTTTTTCGCATTACTGATTAATCACTTGATTTAACTTGTAATCATTCTCTATAAATGTGGTATAGCTCTTGTCACTTTTCTTAACATTCAGACACTTGGCTTCGGGTTTGTCATGATAACCTGAGCTTCAGAAAAGCTATGTGGATATTTTTTCAACGCCATGAAAGTGTATTTCTTAATTGTGCGTATTGATGCTGTGGTTTTCACAGGTTTCAAACCCATGAAGGAGTTTGAACGATTGTTTTGATGCGTTATTTTATTCTAATATTTCCTTCTGACTTTAGCTGGGTTCTCATTGTCTAGAGTGACCCTGTAAATTAAAGAGGTTTGTCCGGACCTCGAGTTAGTATTCGTTCACTCGCCTCCTCCCACCGCCACCCTGCAATATTTCTCAATTCAGCGCAAGCTCCAAACTGAATTTTTTTTTATTATTTAACCTTTGCTTTCAGGTGGAAACAAGTGGAAAGTTAAGGCGAAAGGCAAAGGAATGTTTACTCACGGCGAAGGAGGAGGATTCGGAGGAGGACACGGAGGTTTCGCTAGCCAACAAGTAAGTGACTGACCAGTATTCGTACGTATATACTAACTGGTAAACAAAGTATTTATTAACATGACAATAACCTCACGGCTGAAGGGATAATTTTTTTCAGCGATTTTGCACTGTGGGGGTCAAAAGAAACATTGCAAACTGGGATAGCTATTTTTTCGAGTGTCACGGTTTGTGTTGTTGCTTTTAACATGCAGAAGTGCTAAAAATACGTTTATTACAAGACAGTCCCCAACAAAAAAGCTGTATTGGTGACGAAATATCGCATTCTCCCTGAAAATAAACAAATAATACAACAGCCTAGCTGTTAGGCTTGTTTAACCAGTGGGAGACCTGGGACATTTGGAGTCAGCTCTGGCCCTCATGGAATGAGATGGGGTGGGGGTGGGGGTGGGGGGGAAATTGAGGCTTAATGGCGCGTCGACAGCTTGGTCATTAGCACCAATCTCAGTCACAGTGCAGTGGTCCGGGTTGCCACTACACCACTCATTACAGAGATATTATTCAAACCCCTAATCTAACTCTTGTCATACATCTGCACCTCCTGCAAAAATTGAAAAACACCGGACAGGAGGACTGACCTATCGCCCAATTGATGCGGAAGACGGAAACGACGACGAACATCATCAAGATGGCGACAGTTAACAAGGAAGTGCCAGACCGTAAGTAGCCGTCGACACCAATAACATTCAGGACGGTCCCCCCCCCCCCCCCCCCGCAAAAGAAAACAGTGAGTAAGTCGGGTGCGACCAACGCGCAAACGGTCCATCACCACCTCCTGACGGTACGCCGAGTGCCATTCCTCGACAGTGGAATGAGATGGGGTGGGCCGTGATTAATTCCACGCAATCCCTAACCATGTATGAACCCATCAGTTTGTGATGGCATTCCAAGATGGCGGCCTGACAAATCAGCAGTTCTGGCTCTCTCAGGTTTTTAAGTGTTTTACCTTTTAAAATTGTGAACAAGGTATGTAATTAACGCTGAAAATTAAATCGTTTTGAGTGTACGACAATTGTGGGTACATTGCTTTATCAGGGAGAAATCCTTAAACCCATCAGTTTGGTTTTGATTACAGAAATTGAATTTGAATTATATAGTGACAACACTCAGCATTCGGGGAAAGAAAACCTAAAAAAAGATGCTGGCCCAAATTGGTTCTAGGTGCGGTACGACTCTGTGTGTATCCACTCCAGGTAATATGTTTACAGTCGAAAATCGATATCAGTGAGGAGTATTGGCTTTGTGCACTAAGGTGCAATACATGTGAACTACATGTTCGTATCCAAGGACGATTTTACAGAGGTATGTCCCACTCTCTAATGTTACATAAGTCGGTAAAATGGTGAACAAAATTAACTAATTCTCAAAAGTTAGCTACAGTTAAAATTACATTTGCCCTTAACTTTTCAGTAGAACCATGATGACCTTGCTACTAAAGAACTACACGCTATCCAGATGAATCTCTGCATATACAGCTCTGAAGCTACCTTTCATTATTTCCGTCTCCTGTACGTAAAGATTTGTAGATGTAGACAGCTTGTACCTCTACCCTGCATAATGATAACCACAGTAGCGTATCCTTATTTCAGAAAGTTCTGAAGAATTTATTTTGCTATCACATTTCCGTCCCGCCCCCCCCCCCAAAAAAAAAAATTTTCAGTAGTTTTATCCCGCTTATCGTTTTTCCGACTCGCGTCCATTTTCCTGTCACAGACTTTTCGTTTGGTTGGGGGTTTTCGTCCTTGGAGAACGACAGGTAAATGTGGGAAATACATTGGCATTAGGCATTTGAAAAGCTTTAGCAAATTTGGTTTTTACACCCCCCTCCCTACCCTTCCGACGCCCCTATATTCGCAAGTCTAACCATTAAGCTGTGCAATCATTTAAAGATTTAAAGCATCCTGGTGCAGAGTGCCGGAAATAAATGATTAGGCATTTTCACCGTAATTTTACGGAAATATTTAACTTTGATATAGTAACATGTTTTCCTTCTACAGGTAGTCCCCTACACCGTTCCGGTACGTGTTCCCGTACATATTCCAGTGCATGTCCCAGTAAAATATTTCGTACCAGTTGGAGGTCATGGAGGATTCAGTAGAGGAAGAATGGGATCATTCGGATCGATGAGTTTAGGTGGAATTGGCTCTGGCTTTGGTGGAGAATTTGGAGCTAGAAGATATGCAGGGGAAGGATTCACGATAGGTGGACAGGGTTACAGCCGGTCTTATAATGGTGTTGGGTAAGTCAATTTTTCTTTTTCATATCGAATTTTAGCCATGTAGCCATGTAATAACGACCTTCAGACTGCACCGATAAGTCAGTTGAAAATTTTACATTTGTATAGTTAACAAAAAGTTTTTTGTGGCACGTTTTTTAAAAAAGCGATCTTGTTTCATCAAAGTGGCAAAATTGAGCAGATTTTTCAACATGTTTCATTATGAAACAGGTAGTGGAGAAGACCAAAATAAACTTCCATAGTAAAAACTTACCGAAGAAAATAATAGGAAAAATACTATTTTAGAGTCGTCTTCACGATGTAAAAAAAAAAAAAATGAAAAACACATTATGAAAAAAGAGACATAGTTAAGCAGTTCATTTGGTCCTTCAAAGAGAATTTAAGGACACAATAAATTAAATTCGAAGAGCTCGATTTAAACAAACAAAAATTAAAAGCGGAAACAACAAGACTAGTGTGTGATGGAGTTGTGTGCAACGATTTTTCAGGTCGAACAGTTAGACCATATGAAAATAGCTGCTAAATGCATGTATACTACTGGCAGTTCTTCATGCAACAAGTACCAACATTAAATTATCTAAACTGAAAGTTAATATTAGGATTAAACAGCCTTTTCAACCCTAATTTGTTGTTATGCACCTGTGGGTTTTTAAATTCTATATTTTTGAAACCACTAAAATGGTTCTACACCACCACAAAGAATGGTGTAAAATTGGGCTTAATGAGCCAGTCTGTATCCTATTTTAGGAAATTGAAACCAGTTTCGCTTTTAATGCCATCGTTACCAATATGGTGCACAATGCTAACCTGGCGCTTGCGTTCTGGGCGCATACATGCGACGTTTTAAAATCTTCCAGTAAAATATATTCTACGTTGTTCGCCTGTATTAAAAACCTTTCCAAACATTCAGCATTATAGACGATTTTTGTTTTTCAACACATCATTCAACTTTGCAGTTGTCGCTTTAAATTTTCACTGAAATAATAATTTTAGTAGCACAATTATTTCTTCATTGAGTTTTTCAATTCATTATTTATTTATTTTTTATTTAATTCACTGAATTTAAATTCAAGGAATTTTTTTAAACAATTATTTTGATGTTGATATAACAGCGCATTCCCGCAGTCATTTTTGTGATTTTTACTGTGTAAGGATTTTGTAGACCAATATCAATCCTGCTGAGACTGTGTGTTGTTAGGGACGAATACATAACAATGAATTTCTTGATTTTAGGGAACTTGAAAGTTCATACCTTACCATCCTAGTATCAGAGAGAAATTGGCAAAATAAAAAGGCACATTCTTCATGATGATTTCCTGTCGCATGTAGTTCGTTTAGAAACTATCTGCAGCACACTTTTTTGGAGTGGAAGAAGTTCTCTTACCAGCAGCTCAAGAAGCCCGAAAAATGATGCCTGAGTTAAACGTTTGAGCCGGGATTTTGTTGAACCCCTTCGGATACAATATTAATTTTCTCGCTTTGCCCGATAAAAGCGGATCACTGGACATACAGCATCATTGCAAAATATTTCTTCCCGATCCAAACGTTGCGTGTGTTTGATTTTAGATATTTTAAAAAAGACTCAAAATGCATTTCGCTTGCGCCGAACCGTAGTCTAGGTACGGACGGAGATAAGTCATTGTGACAACCAATCAAAACGCAACATATTATTGCGATATGGCGTGCATGGTCATTCTTTCCACGGTATCAGTGAAAAAGTGGGAGCATGTTCATTTTTTGTACAGTAGCAATGAAAAGGGGCAAGCATGTTTATTCTTTGCACGACATGAATTGTAGATGGAAAACTCTGGGCAATTAAACTCTGGGCCCCAACAGAAAAAAAAAACGCCAGTGTGACAACAAACGGGAGAGTGTGATAACATAGCGTCCTACTAAAACAGCGTGTGTTACGCAGCGACCTAGTTCGTATAATTATGTCTTTACAGGAGCACATTTTTATTCAGCCTAATGATTCTTATCGACCTAAAAGGTCACTAAGTGTACGTTTAGAAAGGAAATATTAGAAGTGGCGCGACTTAGTACAATGTTCTGTACGTACCTTTTTATGACATGTGCTATTTTTTTTAATTCATAGGAATGAAGGAGCAGCAGTATTAAGGAAAGTTATTGAAACTTTATATCCGAATCATCAGTGCTCGTGGTAAGTA
>JAHWFP010101802.1:0-14564 GCA_023313725.1 Lithobius niger | reverse complement strand
GAGAAAATCCGATGAGACTGCTGAGGTCCTCTCATGAACGGAGAAGTAGGAAACGTCCCTTCTCCCCCAGTCTCTCGCATGCCTAGCGACAATGAGACTAAAGGGAAAAAGAGACCGAGCCCCTCGCCCTATCTCGTCGCGCGCTTAGTGACAGTGAGACAGGGAATGGGAAAGCGGGCGATAAGGGATCGATCGAGGAAGAGTCAAGTGGTTTAGCGGAGTCCACTAAACCCGACCTACCCCCTAAATTACCCAGCAACGGTGACGGGGTAGAGAAGGATAAACGTTCCGTAGGCCGTCGCTTGGAGAGATAATCCGGTCAGGCTGCACAAAAAGAACCGAATCCTCTCATTGACTTAAGTCTACAGGAGAATCTGTACCGTCTCTCCCAGTATTGTTACAAGCCCCGCGTCATTGACACAAAAAGGGAATGGCGACAAGGGGGTGTATCCCTTGTCAAGTGACAATAAGGCAGAGGAATGAAGATTATCGTGTAGCAATTATGAAACGGATAGTAAGGAAGACGGATACAACCGTGGATATTACGCGGACACACGGCATGAGAATAAAGGTGACTTAGGAAAGTCAAAGTTTCACATACCTGCAGCAATGAGACAGAAGAAATGGCAACTAAGCGATTAGGCTGTCTCTATCCTGTCATCTGTCAAGCTACAGACGAGATATGAATCTCGTTTCCCTCATTGTCTCCCGCGACAATGAGTAAAAAAAAATGGGAGGCAAGGGAGGACCGCAGGGATGCAGCAGGTATGCACCAGAAGGATAAAAGAACCAATGGGAAGTTATCTGTATCACACACCCCGTCCGAATCCGTGTGAGGACGGGCTGGTCAGAGTGGGAGCCAAATTCGTCATGGAGACATAAAGGGAGGCTAAGGGCTCGCCTACCCCAGTCACGTCTCATTCGCCAAGGGGCAAGGCGTTGTAAACGTATCATCTCTCCCAGGATCGTCACAGGAAGAGCGACAAGTGTATAGGGGACCAATGGGGAAAGGAGACCTGCACATTGGATCGTCACAGACTATATGACAGTGAGACAAAGGTCATAGATAGAAAGAAAGGGACAAACATCTGGGCTAGCTCAAGTTCGTCGGAGATAGTACGGCAATGGTCTCTCATCGCATATCGAGTGACAAGGATACAAAGTCCCGACTAGCCAGGTGTTGTCGCAGATCTGGAAAACAAAAAAAATGAGTCGAGGAGAAATACATCTCATCTCTCCTCATCTCATCACATGTTTAACAACATGCGACGGTGGTAGAACCTATAAGGAGATGGTGGGACGTTTCACCCTCGTTGCACCATTCGGGCTGGCAGCAATCCAGATTTCTAGTATTTGGCATTTGAATAAGAGAGGGACCCGTCCCGCTCCCTTTCATAGTTCACTTCCGGACGCAGTGCAGAGGTGATTTTTTCCTGAATTCTAGAAGTACAGTCAGAATAGCAGAGTAGTCTAAGGCGCAAGTTTTAAGTTCTGGTCCTCAAAGGAGGGCGTGGGTCCGAACCCCACTTCTGACACATTTTTTACTGTATGGTCTTTTCCGAAGGTGTCCCTAAGGAAGCTTCAGTGCCACAAGGAACCCACGTTTCACTACTGCGGCACCAGCCTGAAAAGGAACTTATGTGGTGTAGGGGCACAATGCATCCCATACGAACCACCCGTTGAAAATAACGGCCTTGTCCCTGAAAGGGCTGTTTGAGAAAGCCTACGACTTTCAACGATAAGGGAAACTCTTTGGCTGCTGAGGCTTTAGCGCCAGGCAAAAAGAACCAAAGACTTTCTCCAGCGACGTCGTGTAGGTGAGGCCGTTCTTGGATACTCTTCATCGGCACACGTCGGGACGAAGATCATGAGTTAAAGACCGCTCCGAGTCCGGTTTGATTCAGCACTCGGTATTATCCTACACCCAAACCCCTCTTTTCTGCACTGTAAAGGGTGGAGACTTAACCTACAGCATGAACAGGAACGGTGGTTCCGGAGAGGTTTCGGGCCGCATACTCCAATTCCGCAGAGATTTGGCAGCGAAGTATTATGAATGTTGATGGAATAGGTGGTCCCTGTGGTGCAAGGATAACGACTTTGACCCATGCAACCCAACTGTTCAGATACTGGCTTCCTTCTTGGAAGATTTGTTCGAATGAGGACTTGGCTGCAGCTTCACAGGATACCGATCAGTCATTTATTCAGCCTTCAACTGTTTAGGCAAACAAAGCACGACAGACCACCCGGTGGTCCCTAGACTTATAGCTACCTACCCAAATGCCAGACCATGGACCCGATGCTTTCTTACAAAGTGGAATAACCCAGTCTCGTCCCCCGCACGACCGTATGTCTCAACCACCCCTCAGTCACGTTTCTCTGACGACGGTATTCCTGGTGGCGGTGACATCTGCAGCCAGGCAGAGGGAGTGACAACTTCCTCCCGGGACGGGAGATCCCTTCGGTTCAAAAGGGGGCAATCCTTCGGGCCCTCTCCGGCCCTGTTCAGGGCGAAGAACCTGAAACCGGGCCAATCACATGAAATCTGTAATAATACATGGCTTGGGAAATTAGCTGAAGGAGAGGAAGAATTTCTGATCAAGGCACCGAGACACTATCTGGCAAAATCTAAAGTTCCACGGAAAAAAGGAACACAGCGAAAAGGTACAACCCCTCTCTTCCCGGACGTAGCCTACCTCTACACGGACACGGTACGCGATGTAGTTCTACCACCTCAAAAGATTGGGGATAAGACGAAGAGAGGTGGGTAGAAGCATACAACCTCAAACCCATCACGTAGACATACCCGAGCATGTGAGAGCGCTTGAAGCTGGAACGCTGGCTGCCTCATGGGCCGACGGATGAGGCACACCACTAGATGAAGTAGTGGCAGCCTGCTCCGGAAAGCTTAGAACTACCTCCATAACCACTACCTCAGGGATAAGAGTGGCTGCAAAGGAAGGAAGAGGTACAAAAACATATCGTGGCAGGCCAGATATTCAATGAGTGAGAGGAAAAGGAAAAGACACTCAATAAGGTAGATACCTTCTACACTAAGTTACATTCGTAACAGTGTCGAAACATGAGAACCTTTTCTTGCAACAAATGGGAAATCATGCCCACCGTCCTGAGTGACAAAGTCAGCATGATAACTGAAGGTAAGTATTTTGCAGATAGTAAGAAACGAAAATTTTAATACACATTAAAATTAGTTTTTACTATCAAATAAATACTTGCCTTCAGAAAAAACCCAACCCGCCTCCCCACTTCACGATTGCAAGAAAAGTTGAATTCTTAGCAAAAGTGATATGAGGGATGGAAGATGGCGGCCTGGCCTCTGCCTGTAGGCAGAGCAGCGCGCCAGGCGGGAGTTGCATGCAACTGAATTTTAGATTGAGGTTTAAAATGCGGTTTTAAAGTTTTGGACAGAGGAAGCTTACATAAAGTGATTTAAGCATGATAACTGAAGGTAAGTATTTATTTGATAGTAAAAACTAATTTTAGTGTATTAACATTTTCGTTTTTCCCATGTGTGCCATCTGGTGAGGGTGTGTGGTGGTACTGGCCTCACTGCAAGGCCCGCTGAAATAGTAGCAGTGCTCCACTCCAGGCCCTTCAGCTTTGTTTTAGTTAGCGAAAGACACGCCAGGAGCCGTCCAGTACCGTACGGCCTGAGAACCGAAGGGAATTGGCATCTGAACGAATGTATGCGGGAGAAGCCCGTTCTAGGCGCAGCATCTCGCTATGCTTTATTTGCTAATTATTCATCCTCTCTGTTTAAAGCGTAACGGGTAGCGAAGTAAAATACGAAATTCAATAACGCATAGGTAGTATACATTAGTAATTGGTGTGTGGAAAGGATAGTAAAAAAGAAATACTGTTCATTCATTCTCTTTGGCTGGCTTCCTTTAGCAAAACTGGCTAACTTGTATCATTTTTGGCGCACGGAATTGAAGGAAGGATTCTTTCCAGCAGAGAAATCCCGAAGTTCGTTCCAAAAGTGTTAGAAGTTAGCCTAAGTAGGCAGCTGATGGGAAAGAGCGGGTTTGACTAGTTAGTTTTTCCAAAAATACAGCCAGAAAGAAGGGGGAGAAAATGCATTCAGAGTGTGCAAGCATTATAACAAAATAATCTTGCTTTTGTCTTCAGACTGTCCGCGTCTCCACTCCCTTTCATTACCTTTTTTCTCCATTCTGGAAACGTGCCAGATACAATTAAACAGTTTTGTAGTAAAGGGATGGCAATGATGTTAGCTGCCACCCTTCCCTCCTCCCGAAACCTAAACGAACCAAAATGAAATGATTAACTTGTTATTCTAAATGATCGTAAATTACTTCAGCCTCCAAGGCTCCGTTATGGATCCAGCTGGGGAGTTGACATCACTCCCCCAGACCCTCTAGCATGCTTTGTTCGTTTTTTTTAAAACAATAAACCCGTTACCTACTTACTAACATCCAAATTATCTATAACCGTAGGGTTATAGCACAAGTTAGATTTTTCTATTTTATTTTCAGTAGTAATAGCCCTAGAGCTTTTGTGGATAATACGGCTATTGTTTTCGCACGAAGCCTGTAACCTGACATTAAAACTAACGAATACTAATTATTTTGCAATTATATCCCGAGCGCGTAGCGCGAGGGGTATAATTTCAAATTAATTAGCATGAGTTAGTTTTAGTCTGGTTACAGGCTGAGTGCGAAAACATTTTTAGCTGTATTATCCACAAAAGCTAGAGGGCTGTTTTATTGGAGTATATCCCAATTCAAAATAAATAATCACAAAAGGACTAAACATTATTTGTGTTATTATTAACATTTATAACGTAATGATACGTTTTATTAGCTTATCAGTTTATCAGTTCATAAAATTATTGTCTCCTACAAGAAGTTACAGAAGATGCTGCGTCGGCGACTTTCTTCCTTTAAACACGCCGCATCAACTACGCATTGCTGAAATCTGCCTAGAGATGGCGCTGTGTGTGTTCCTGTACTAATTTTTAATCGTTTGCTAATAATTATCATGGGTTCGAAAAGCTAAAAGACTAATACGGTAAAAATTAATATTATTTATGCCAATAGAATGCCGAAGAAAAATTATAATATACTAGCCTAAAAAATTATAAAGTGTGATGTTAAAATATGAAAATCGTAACGAATACATCGAGTTAACTAGCAACTGGCATCTGTTTTAAGCTTAGCTCGGTAAGCTGCGCATGCGCACAACGAAAAGGTACTGTGGTATAATCACCCCGATTATACCCCGTTGTATAATCGGGTGATTATACCACACTAGGTCGATGATACCCGGCTCCTCTACCTTCCGCCATGATAGCAAGCGGGATATACTCATAAATATTTCTACGTGCACATGCTTTTCGAGAGGTAATATAAAGAATAACGATATCTTTCATAAGCAAGCAATAATTATTGGTTTTTAATTTAAAGGTAAAATTATTTGAAAGTTCAAGCGTTTCTTTTCTTGGCGGGAAAGGGGGGGAGGTGTATCTGTTACTTTTGTTACGTCGCCCTTGGTTAATTTTGTGTAGTTTTAATGACTATTATGTGTTTTATAGTACTTTGAATAAATTAAGATGGTGTCGTTTGTTAATCTCACGTTTGAAGGTTATTTTACCACTGTACTTTCTTAAATTACTGAAAATTTCATTCTGTGTAACAGCATTTTGTAGCACTGGTAAGCATTTGTCGGGGAAGGATGTCACTGAACTAGTGCGAATTAAAATCGTGAAATATTTTAAGATAAACAAATGCATTTTAAGGAATCCTTAAATTAATATTTTAAGCTATTATTTAAACGTAACAAACATAACATTTTATGTTAAATCTATTATTTTAGACATTCCCCAACAATGATTATCTGCTGGGTATAAGCATGCAGTTTAATGTATTATTTTAGATTAATGCAAACATTTTTCCCAAAATGGAATACTGCTATCGGTCTCTCTCTTTTTTTTGTTTATACTTCCCCCACTCCGCCATCATAGAGTTTGCTTGTCCGGCTTGGACAACTCCTGCAGGCCGTACGGTACTCAACGGCTCCTGGTGGCATTTTGATTAACCTACGCAAAGCAACGCAATCGACTTCTACACGAGAGAGCTTCTCCTGCATACAATTCGTTCAGATAACAATTCACTTCAGTTCTCAGGCCGTACGGTACTGGACGGCTCCTGGAGTGGAACACAGCTACTATCTCAGCGGGCCTTGCTCACTGCTATGTAGAAGAGTGAACGCCAGCTTCGGTTGTAGCAAACAGCTGCATGCCTTTACTTATGCAATATGCCCTTCAAGTGTTTATTCCTTCTTTTTTGTTGTAAGACTGTAAGTACTCGTTCAATATACCTGTGGTACAAGTAAACTGCAGGAATAAATAGAACTGAGCAATGAAGCCTTTCTTTGTGTGTTGGAATGACATTAATTAGGCCTAACCAAGCAGTGTGTTAGTATGACATTAGGCCTAACCCAGCAGCCCTATCCATTAGTTATCATTATGAATATTCACAGCCACTGGAAGTTAATAACACGGGTTATGGGCCCAGTGTTTGCCAATGAATGAGTCAATAAGCGGAAATAACTGGAGGAATTATTTAATTGTGGCCATTCCAGTAGACACACTGGTGAAAGGAGAGTTAAATGTGAAGGCTTCGACAAGGCCTGCACATACAACATGGATGGTGTCCAGACACTCTGGGAGTGTAGTGAATAGTTTGTGGATTAAAATAAACTTTTCTGGAAGGCCTGTATTCTACAAGTAACTGAAACTCGCCCTGAACTTGGAAAGAAACCTTATAAATGTGACAAACCACTCAAGACACTTGGGTTATGTGAATGGCCAATAGTACATGACTACATGTTGCATTAACGAAGTATATTTGCTTTACATATCTGATTAAAAATGCAATTTGACGGAGACCATTCAAGTGGGATGACTTTGCGTTTTCCCAAGCTAAGTGACAGGAACTATCGAACTTGGAAGTTTGATATGGCTATGTTTCTCCATGAGCGTGGGCTTTATGGATTTGTGGATGCAAAGAATCCTGAAGTAGCCCCTTCAGCAGCTAAAGAAACTGCTCGCCCTGGTTCCTTGAGACAGTTTAACTTCAGGTCATCCAGAGCACTAGCGACAGTTGCCTTAGGTGTAGAACCTGACCAGAAGTCATTGATTAGGAACTGTACTACAGCATCTGACGCCTGGAATGCTTTGGCAGCGGTGTTTGAACCGAAGTCGCGTGCTAGGATAGGCCATCTTCGTAAGGAGTTCGTGTCAATAAACATGCATCGTGGCGAAACAATGGCAAAATACCTTTCAAGAGTACAAAATGCCGTGACCGACCTAAAAGATGCAGGAAGAACCATTATAGAGGAGGAACATGCATACCAAATGATATGTGGGCTGCCACCTGAATGGGACTTAGTGGTCGAGCGTTTATATGCCCTTGATTTTTCCGAATTTACACCTCGTCTGTTGAAGGAAAAACTACTTAGCGAGTATGAACGTCGTCACCCAACTGGTTTAGTTATGCATGAAGATGGTACAGCCCATGCCATAGCTTCGGATACCAGTACTCGTCAGGAAAGGGGTGGTGGTAGTCGTCGTCGTCAGCGAAGTAAAAGCCGACGTCGAGGAAGAAGTTCTACTCGGCAGAAGAAACCTTTCAATTGCTATGCCTGTGGAGAGGAAGGCCATTTCGCTCGTGATTGTACCAATGCAAGACGAGGAAGTTACAAACAGTCATCGGATCGAGAAACCGAGAAACATTCTTCGTAGAAGCCAACTCTGTCTCAACAGACAATCGACAGCAGTGGGCTCTCGAGACCACAGCGACACACCACTTCTGTAATTCATATGAGTGGTTAACAAATTATAAAGAAGTGAACATGCAACCAGCCCATTTGGCAGAGGGTATATCTCGCATCTGTGGCATTGGAGATGTTACTTTACTTGTGAAAGCAAATGGTAAAACAGTTACCTTAACCTTGTGCGACGTAATGCATGCTCCAGGAATGCGTCGTAATCTAATCTACGTAATGGAAATATACCAGAGGGGGCATAAGATATCCTCTGATAGCAAAGGTCTTGTAGTGCATCGTCCTAGTGGAGAAGCGTTCATTTATGCATCTGTTGTGGGTCAATTGTTTGTTATACATGGTGAGCCTGTCCAGTCAACCCCTCTTGCATCGATCAGGCAAGCAGTAGAAAACAACCCTGCGAATATTGCCTATAAGCCTACGCAGTCGCACGCAGTGACCCACGTGAAGCCCACTTCATGTCAAGTGAAAGATGGAACACCCTCTGAAAGAGCAGTAGTAAGCCAGCCTACAAACACAGTTTTGTGGCATGACAGACTGGGTCATATCAGCATTCCATCCCTACGCAAGGTTGTCTGAGAAGAAAGACTCCGTGGGATAGCAAAGTTGTCTGCAGACAGTCCTGATTGTGTGCCGTGCCGTCTTGGGAAATCAACACGAGCGCGTCATGTAACCATTGCTGAGAGGAGTGCAAAGGACGTATTGGACTTAGTACATTCAAATGTTTGGGGTCCCTCACCAATAACGTTGCATGGTGGAGCGAGATACTTTATTTCCTTTGTAGATGATCACCCGCGTAAGTGCTGGGTCTACACCATGAAGACAAAAGATGAAGCCTATACATGTTTCAAGCTATTTCTTGCTTGGGTCGAACGGGAAACCGGTCGTAAACTGAGACGGTTCAGGACAGACAACGGAATGGAGTTCTGTGCCCGATATTTCCAAACGGAACTTGGTCGCCTAGGAATTCGTGCTGAGCGAACGAATGTCTATAGTACGGAGATGAACGAAGTGGCCAAAAGGCTGAACAGGACTTTACTGGATGCAATTCGAACTCAGCTGATTGCAACGAAATTGTCTGGCGAGTGGTGGGCCGAAATGCTTTGTACCTCAGTCCATCTGAAGAATAGGAATCCACATTCAGGCGTAAACGATAGTGTGCCAGATGCCCTGTATTATGGCCGGAAGCCGACAGTATCATACCTCCGTCGAATCGGCTCCTTATGACCTCAATCTTAAAGAAGAACGCTCGACAAACTGTTCCTAACACACCCGGGAAGTCATCACCGGCGTCATCTTTCTGTTCCCCGGTATCTTATGCTTCCTGGCTCCGAAAACCGGTTGACCACTCCTCTGCCTTGCCTTCCTCGGAGGCCTCGGACGGAAACTCTCACTCCTAGAAGACTCCCCAGTAAAGCAAACGACTGCCACTTAGTCTACAAACATTGACAGCCACTCCTCGCCATTAGGAGAAAACTTTGACCACCCACTGGAAGATCAACTAACCTCAGTGGATAACATTCCAGCAACACCCTGCTCCCCTTCCAAAGGAACAACCGCAGACCATCCCACCAACCCTGACCGTCAGACCGACCAGACCAAACGAACATGACCGTCGATATCGTTTCAACAGCTCCACCACCTTCAGCTGAAGAACCCAAACAAGCTACCCCTAGAATTGATCACGTGAAGCTCTTCACAACTATGAAACATAAGCTACGCCTAAACCAACGAGCCCAGCATCAATTTGTAACTAACTACGAAAAGGTGAAACCCCTTTTAAATGCTACTCAGGACCAGGTCGATTCGCTCACATCCCAGGTCTCGTCTCTTCAACAGCAAATCCCATCTCTCCAGACGGAAAATCTCAAACTTTTAAACCTCTCAGCCAGACATCTCCTAGAAGACCAACTAGCTCCTCGGCCGGAGTCCCCACCACCCCACTCGGATCGTTGTGATCCTGTTCACCTAGCCCCGTGGGTTTTCACCAAGCAACCCTCTCGAACGTCATTTCATTTGCAGTTACGACTTGGCCAGTACACCTTACAAACTACTCGCCACATACCAAAAACATCTTGCACAATGCATGGTTTCTCTAATTTATGCATTTATAGAGTTGTAAAATTTTCTTTTACCCCAGTACTGTTGCAAAAAAGGTTGTTGTGTAGCCCTTGTAAACCTGAGCATAACGCCGCAAACCGTTCGTCTCTACCTTATATGGTTTCCAAGATATCGCTATTTGAGCGTAATTTTCTATTGCTAGTCGCCGTTTTGGCGAGTACAGCTAAATTCCAAGTCACCAACTGTTGATTTTTATTCGCCAAATTGCGAGTGGCGACCGACATTGGAGAGGGTTGTCACCAAGCTATCGCTTCCGAAGTCGGCCCGTCTAGCCTACAAACGCACCAGTCGTCTCCGTCATCCTTTGCTCGACATTAGACCCGCGGATCACGTGCAACATTTCCATCAAGGCCAGTAATTGCCACTCCCACACCGGGCCCGGCTCGTGTTCCTCGTCCTCCTCAAATGCTTCCTTCAACAGAACAGATCTCACTCTCCACTGCATCAACGAGACATGGGACGCTCTCACCTCAAACACCTCTGATCGCCATGTTCACACGTTTTCATTATGGCAATTCGACAATTCAGATTCATTCACCCCCATGCAACCCCTCATGACTCAACTTTCCAATCACAAAACAACTGAACCTCCACTAAATGGTCCACTACCTTGTAAATACAGGAGGCTACGTGTTCTGCCAAATTCAAATTCTGGCAAACAGCAAGAATGTGACCAGGATCCAAATTTTTCCTTTGAAGTGCCTGATGATGACAGTAGCATTGCTGGCGAAAATTAGCAAGACTCTGCGAGTGTCTTATGTATGAAATTGTGCGAAGATTGAAGAACATTGTGGTTTTTAAAATTATTCAAAAACTGAACTTCCCTGCGACCTGTGCCGCCACAAGGCCAAGGGTTATCATTTCGGTGTCCGGAACGCCTCCTCCAAACTCTGGACTCCCATCCCGGCCTTGGAACCCCAACCTGCTCCATTAAGTCTTTCACCACTCCTCTTTCGACCCTTCCAAGGCCGCTCCTCAGGTTGTCGCCCCCACGGCCTCCAGTCCCCTTGCCGTAATTTCGTCCGCCTCTCTAGTACCATGGCTGTCTCGTAACGAGTTGTGGACCTGTCTCTCGTCCGTCCTATTCTTGGTCTACCATTTTCACGAAGAAGGCTGACCGAGTCTGATCTTCTGCCCCGGACGCTCTATCACCACTCAGATGCTGCCGCCCTACACCTTGCTGAAAGTCGGCTAAGCCCACTTTCCTCGCTCCTTACACTCGTTTGTCTTTCTCCCGTTCCGTTCGGGTGCTTTCCTCCCGCACCGTGATGAAGGCTTTTCGAACCAGCGTTCCTCTGAACCTCGTCTCTCACCCGCCCCGCTCGGCCGTTACTGTTTTGAACCCTGACGAAGGTCCGCCGAACCTACGTTCTGTGCCTAGGATGTAGAGGGCCTGCCTAACCACCGCTCCTCGTCTTTCGCCCGCCTCACCCGGGTGCCGCCATCTCGCGCCACGGAGGTATCCCGCCGTGCCGTCGTTTCCCGATCTCCTGCTTCACTCGGGATTACCGTGGAGAAGTCCCGCCATGCCTTCGTTCCTTACTCTTCCTTCGTCCAAATCCCGCTAGCCTCCACTATAATGAAGGTCAACCAATTGCTACACCCCCGCCCCGCTCGGCCTACTCCCTAATCCTTCGTCCGTCTTGCTGTTACACTGAATCCTGCACTGGATATGGATTACCTAAACGTTACAGCCCTCTCCCCAACAACTCTGCTTTCATCTGCCCCTCTACTGGTTGAATCTGGCCTTCCTGTTCACCCGTCTTTCGTCCAGATCACTTCTATTCCGAACAGCAGCCATCATCCGTGATGTCAAGAAACCTCTACTACGAATTTTGCAAGCCAACTTTCCACTTTCCTGCTTTCAACCAGTGAATAGGCCCCTCTTCCCTACCAATGGAATACCGCCGCTATCTTAACACGTTCAGACGGTCGTAGTAACCGTAATCGGCTATTCCCCTTTCCAACGACCGACACTTTCACTGTCGACCATGAATTGGAATCTAGACTCCTTTCTGCCTCCGGATACAAAGGCTCGTAACCAGCACCGATGCCTCCCGACTTCCTGCCTCGCATGAAAACCGCGAGGCTTTCATACAAGATTCCGCCGCCAGGCGCGCTACCTCCTATTCGCATCCGCCTCTCGCTTCCGGGGTGTTTCCCGCCTCCCACCTCCGGGACCTTCCCCCCAATGCTGTTTAGCGTACCGCACGTCCACGTCAACCTCCGGAACGTACTGTCTACTTTTTTTGCTTTTCTCTCCATGGTAAAAGCAAAGAAACCAAGAGCCTTCGATGACGTACCTGACATTTACTTCGGCCGCATCCCTACAATCGACGACCCGGGTAAGTGCCACTGTCCTGGTCTTTTCAACCCCCAGAGGATCGACCCTCATCGTGTTTGTCAATACTGTAACGGCGGACGCTACGACGGCTCAGGTGCTTGTAACGCCCCCGGTTTCCTGGTTTGACACGGAGATTCAGCTTAAGGTGTTGCGGTGATTATAACGACTTTTACGGCATAAGCACAGCATGGGCTACAGTCCCAGCATGGGGGATGGAGCGTCGGGTCCTAAATTAAAGGGGCCTAACCTTAATACTGCTGGTATTTCACTGCCACCAGCGATGGAATTTAATTGTTTAACAAGAGCTAAGATTAAAGATGGGCTACATATTTATTTACACCTAAACAATTAATCAAAATAGCAAACGGACTGAAGATTAAAACTCCTGGTTTTATTTTAACAACAGGGAATGAAAGGAAAAATTTACATTAAGTTTGCACGAACAGCTTTTGAATATCAATGAATTAAAAGCACAAAGTTGAATTTACATTTCGTAATTCACACGATTCTACAAAAAGACACTTGTGTTTTGAATAAACAATCAATTAAGTGTTCGAATAGAAAAAGCAATACTGAACGCTCGTTTGAGTCGTCCGCAAGACTAAACAGCCCAGGCTGGTTACAGTCTATCAAACAGTATGTTTCAAACACGCATGAAAGATCAACTGTTTCACAGTTTTGTTTCTAAGTGATAAAACAGAGCCTTAAACCTCCCAGAGTTGCTGTTTAGAAGTCAACTCCTCAAATTATAAAAGCTGCGGCTACTTATGAGCTGATGAAGTACGTCTGGAGTGAATAACCAATGAATCCCACACAAAGATCAAACCGTCAATTATTTGGATTAAAGTTACATTTAAAACAAATAAAGAATTTGGTTTTTAGTTAATAGGTTTAATTAGTTTTAATTAATCAATTTAGACTTACGGGGGTCCTAAATTAAATTTTCAAAAGCTAACTTACGAACCACTGCCATTTTGCCCGGCATGGCATCCTACGGACGTGACGTCTCCACTCCCGACTGGCCTGACCCTTCTAGCTTGAGCTTCTAGCTTGATCTGTGAGCTGTGGGGCTGGGGTTTTATACACATAACCGGAAGTTCGCGCGGACAGGCAGGGGAGCTGCGGGGTCTGATTGGCTGAGGGCCTTGAGAACAATATAATATAATAATATAATATAATATAATATAATATAATATATACAGACGATGCTCGAGGCATCCACCCACCCAAATTCCCCGGCGGCAGATGTTAAGTGGAAGAAGTACCACCATTATTACAGTTGTTTTTTGCCGCATGAGGGAGGAAACCGGAGTACCCGGAGGAAACCCTCGTGCAACGGGCGGGAAACAACCGGAGAAAAACCCGTACATATACACTTCCCATCGCCAGGATCGAACCCGGGTCTGTACGAAGCCAGAGATGTACACTGGGACCAGGACGCCTATCGAATCTGACGCCCCAGTGCTCGCAGCTACCCGTGCACCCTGCTCGCAGCTACCCGTGCACCCAATGGAACGTGGGAGAAGTCAGTTGAACAAAGGGACTGGGTGCAGAGCCGTTTGAAGGAGTAAAGACATGTAAAGACGGCCCTGTTTTGAGTTTCACTCAATTGAACTTTGGGAAAATAGGCCTTTACTTTGAAATTTAGACTATGGAGTGGATATTTACATGTTTGTAACGTGAATAGGCTCTTGTTAAAGCTTACTACTTGGCTTTGGGTAATGCAGAAATTTTATAAGCTTTAACTGAAAACTGCAGTGTTATACACCACAACTAGTTTTGGCTGGGGAGGGGGGCAAAAAGGGGGATTCGAAGTTTTTGCACAGTTTTGACTTTCGGAATGCTTGGAAACAGATCTTTTATAAATATCTTTTAGTTTTTACTACTATCCTAAAATACTTACCTGTATTTTATTTATGCTTTCCAAATTTGGAAATGCCTTTCGTCCCAACCTTTAATTTAAACGCACGAAATATAGCATAATGGCTGCGATTACATTGAGAGTCAATCGATTCACATTCCAAAGCAGACGACATCATTTACGCACCTCTCAAAACAGCGAAGTCCAGTTTACAATTTTCACAAATTTTCGACAGCTTTGAAAAAATTTAAAAAAATATATCTCCTGCTGTCTTCTTCAGGTGACAAAGAAATAAAAACACTAGTTACATCACACTGTACTGTTCGACGCCGAACTGTCCGACGCTGATTTGAACGAAGCACGTGCGTGTGTAGCCTCCAAGAAATAGAAGGCCCGCAACTAAACGTCTTTCTTGCT
>JAHWFP010101797.1:0-18827 GCA_023313725.1 Lithobius niger | reverse complement strand
ATCATTGAAAGAAGATACGTGCAACACTACAGAGTTAACGTCTGGATACAAGAAATCTCACGAAATGATCGGGAGTAGACAAAACAGATGTTGATTTGCAGCTCCACTTTGTTCTACGTATGTAAACAAACGAGAGGTCAACAACTAACACTGTCAATGTATTTGTTTTACCCGTTTATCTAGGATTTGCACACGTTTCAAGATAACACGTGTAAATTTATTGTAAACTATTTTCAACTCGCCAGGCTTTTGTTATCGAAAGTAATAGAACACTGCCGAAATCACGAGACGGCTACGGCCGATTTAACAGTTGCCGTACGCAGTCCAACAGTTTTTCGTGTTAGGTATAGTATGCTTATTTTAGACATGTGGCGCTCGTCTTATTCTTCATTTGTCTTATTTTACTTTACTTATTTAAAGTAAAATTTAAATTTTACCTATTTAATAAAAAAAATTAAAGGGATTTAAATTAATATTTCACTATTATTTTGTTTGTTTGGATTTTGGGCAGCTGAATTTGGATGGCTTGCCTGCGTAACTTGTTGTTGCCTGGCAACCATAGGGGAGGATGAATGATGCTTTAAGCGAGAGCGACGTTTATATTTTCAGTAACGAACCTTGTTTTTAAGTGTATATCTTTTTTAAAAGTACTTCTAGTGGAACAAACATTTTCTCACTTCACTATGTTATGAGAGGAACCACAAATTATCTTTCCTTACTGCTAAAATTATTTTATGTGTTGACGTAGCCATAACAACGTCTCAAAACGATCATTCCAATTGAATTCATTGCTAATGCACGGACTACCTCGATCCGATCGTGTACGTAGCGCTGCCAAACCATGGAAGAATCCTTGGTAACGGGTAATGAATGGCCAAGAGTGCACCTTGCATGCACCTAAAACAAGCAAGCGACGTCACGACTTAAACAATCGATGATAACACCAAGTCATTCTCTTAGTGGCCCTACTATAATGATTGGTCCATTCTACTTGCCTACACGACATCGCTGGAAAATGCTTAAAACATAACCGTGTTAGTGGGTTTCCAACAGCTCTACACGTATTTGAAGGTTTGTGCGAGGCTTTGAAAATCTAGAAATGCCCTGGAAAGTAATAATGTAATTCCATGCGTGGAAAAGGGCTTGAAAATCTTGAAAAATGCTATATGTATCATCAGTAAGGTGATAAACGAAAAGTAGATGTCGTGACTGAAGAACACTGAACAAATTTAGCCAAGAAAGTGGTCGAATGTGTAACCTTACATTTTTCTTCCTTTGTTTGGGCATGACTTTAATTGTATTTACGTGTGTAAAAGTTGTATACAGCAGTAAGGTTTCACATGGACGAAACAGTACAGCAACACTGCAGTATCTGAAACCTTACAGGAAAGTTTATTTGTGTTCCTTTGCTGTTTTGACTTCGAATCAGTTAACCTTACCTTAAGCATCAAACGAGTTCGTTTTTGTTTACTAATTCGTGCTACTTTGGCATACCATATAGTTTATTTTTTTTTAAGTTTTGCATCTTTATCAATCAGTCTAAGTCTTGCGTACTCGTTACAAACCCACATAAGTTGATTCTTGCCTTTCACTGAATTGCATCAGCAAAGCGTTAAATTATTCAGAGCGAATGATAGGCATTCCATCTTCTCTCTGTGTATCAAATCATGTGTCAAAATCACCTCCAGTAGTTGACAGAAGGTTATACTTAATATTAATGCCAAGATCTCGTACAAGCTCAAAGCGTTGGAGTTTAATACCATCAAGGACATAATCTCTTTGTTTACGTTTTTTTTACGCTTAGATTTCAAAGTAAAGGATATTTACCATTCCAATATCCTTGCAAATTTTCGACAGTCAGGTTTTCTGGAGTTGGAGGGGCTCAGAACGACTGTCTTCATCACGCTACCACATCACTGCTAAACATCTGCATGACACACAAGTAGTACATGACATTCGCTCATCTGGAATGTACGAGGAGACAGAAAAAACGCTGGGAAATAGGCCCAATGGTGACCTACTACTTAGCCTCAAATGGTTGGTAAAGGAAGGCCATCTGAATAAAACCGAATTAGAAGATCTTAAACCTCGTCTGCCACAAAAACTTCCGCACATTTTTGCACAGATCAAGACGCATAAAGAAGGAACACCCTTGAGGTTAATTACTTCGGCGAGAGGCGAACCGGGACAAAAGTTGGATTGGCTGGTGGCAGATCGACTTAAAAAGTATATAGTGTCCCCTTGTAGGATAATGAAAACTACTGATCTACTACTAGAAGTTGAAAATATCAAGGTAGAAGAAGATGAAATTCTGGTGTCGTATGACGTGGAAAAACTTTTTCCAAGCCAAACGCACCGGCTCATTTTAAGAATGCTGGCCCTCTCAGCCAAGAAAACTGGAGTTCCTGATGAAGTGTACGAGAAGGACAGGGCATTACTTAAGGCACTCCTTGCGCACATTTACGTGGAATATGAAGGAGTCACGTTTTGGCAAACCAAGGGTGCCCCAATGGGGTACTCGTGCTCACCAGTGGTTGCTGAAATGGTGCTCCAGCACCTTGACGCCTTTATTATTAAATCCTTTCCTGAAATGAAACTGTGGAGGAGGTTCGTGGATGACGCTATTTCCATACAGAAGAAAGGGCAGTCCGCCAATGTGCAACGGGTGTTTAATGCGTGGACTGAAGATCTTAGCTTCACGTATGAAGAAGAAGTGAAAAACAAACTACCGTTTTTGGATGTCGTACTGGAGAGAACGGTGAGCAGCAGGATTGTTTACCAGCCTTACCGTAAACCAACAACAACAGGTAGGGGTATCCCCTACAACTCGGGGCACCCGGTAGGCCAGTTAAAAGCAATTGCCCAGAATGAGTTCATCAGAATGGTGCAAAACTCGGCGAGCCTGGACGTAGCAAGGAAACATCTGTATGAGACCAAAGGAAAGTTTGTTGAGTTAGGTTATCCACCTGGGTGCCTAAACCGAATGATTAGTCGAGCAGTAGGCATGAAGAAAGCTGGAGTATGGAAGGCAGACCACCGCCCCAAAAATAAGAAAGAGGAAGAAGGACCAAGAGTGGCACTTACATATATGGAAGACGTCACAGACAAAGTTCAAGGTGTGCTTAGGAAAAATGGTTTTATATCGTACGTCAAGAACGCAAAGGGCCTGAAGGATCACCTGATGAAAAGCCAAGCCTATCCTGATGCCAGCACAAGAAAAAGAAGTGAAGCCAGTGAGCAAGAAGATAAAGCCCTGAAGCACATTAAAAACACCCGTGAAGGCATTTACCGAGTTCCATGTGGGGATTGTGATGCCGTTTATGTGGGAGAGACAAGAAAAGGTATACGTACGAGAGTCAAGCAGCACATGGCAGACACCAGGAATGAAGTTGTAACGAATGGCGTAGCAGTCCACCACAAGGAAACTAGACACCAAATCAACTGGGAAGGCACTGTGACACTCCTCAAGTCCAACTCTAACAATGATGTGCATCTGAGAAGCGTAGAATCCCTGGCTATTCAACACCACAGCCGAGAGAAGGCTGTGCTGATGAATATCCAGGGACCGTCAAACCCTAACATTCAGTTCCTGCTGAGAGGAGAGTTTAATAAGTTGCTGCGGGAGAAGTGGTACACTGGCCTGCAAGTTAAGGAGGCTATGGCCTCGCACCGCAATCCAA
Organism: Lithobius niger; assembly: GCA_023313725.1. Lineage (NCBI taxonomy): Eukaryota > Metazoa > Arthropoda > Chilopoda > Lithobiomorpha > Lithobiidae > Lithobius > Lithobius niger. The sequence continues at coordinate 15,147 of JAHWFP010101797.1, read as the reverse complement.
CGGACGATAGCAGCAGACGAACGAAAGCAGACGAACGTTCACGACGAAGTAAGGGGTGATGTGGTAGCCTGATGAAGACAGTCTTCTGAGCCCCTCCAACTCCAGAAAACCTGACTGTCGAAAATGTGCAAGGATATTGGAACGGTAAATATCCTTAACTTTGAAATCTAAGCGTAAAAAAACGTAAATATGGACTCGAACTTTCAAAGTAAGCGATGTGACATTTTTAAACATAATCTCTTAAACGTTGTTTGAGCCAAGGTGCATTATTCCACTCCTTGGGTGCAGTCACATGTCATGTCATGTCATGTCATGTCTGAGGACTGTCAATATCCGCTTGAAATTCAGCAGTAGTTTCTTGGTCGTTCTTTGTGGAAGATCCATTTAGGACAACTGCAAACTTCTTGCAGTCATTCTTCACAGCTTAAGAATCGGTGGTGTACAGGAAAAACAATTTTGCACCGAGGACCAATCCCTACGGTACTCCTGAAACTGGCTTCGATGCAGACGCCATGCCATTGATGATAACTCTTTATTCTATGCCAAACAGAAATTCCTCAATCCATTTAGCTCTCTTTAAACTATTTACATGAGAACAGAGGTTTAAGCATGCTGTGTGCTGCAGTGTGAAAAGCTTTTTCGACATCTGCAAAAAAGACCTCTACTACCTTGTCTAGAGCCATAGTCCACTTGTTTCTAACTGAAAGAAGGTTGGTGGTGCACGACTTGGCTGGAACAAATCCATGTTGCATGTTGTCCCCAACCCCGGAAGCATCAGCTCAGCATTAAGAATTGGAAGAAACACCCTCTCACAACGTTTTCTGAAGCAAATTAGGAAGCTCAAGTTATATAGTTAAGGGCAGATAGATTTTCAACTTCATTTCTATTTGTAGATAGGGGTGACAGTTGCCCATTTCCATTTCTGTGTGATGTGGCCAAAACTAAACACAAAGGGGCTGCGAATGTGTGTGCACATTCCTTCTAGAAGTGGTTGGGACTTCCGTCTGGCCCAAATGTTTTATGAGTGTGAAGGTTTATCAAAACAACTAGGCTTTTGTGGTTGTGAACACTGGTCACACGGACCTTCCCCTTTCACCTTTTTTACCTTCTGGGTGTAAAACTGACTGGAATCGTTTCACAAATTTATTTGGTGCTTCGTTAACATTTAATACATTGTTGCTAAGAGTATGACGCGATCTTACAACAGTTGGCTCTGTGTTAGACTGATTTCGCTGATGTCCAAAAAAATCTCTTCGGGTTCCTCTTGATATTTTTGACCACTTCCACAAGCTGCTCTCTTCTGAATATCCGAAGGAGGTCAACAACCTTGTTTCGTTGAGCTTGGTATTCTTGAAGGTCCAAGTTTCTGGCTGGTCTTGAAGAATCGTTTCCAAAGTGATCGTTTGGTTTTAATCTCTGCTAAAATGTGTCTTGGTAGGTTAGGGGTCTTGCGGTTGTAATTCCCCCTCTCTGGGATACGCTTTTCAATAAGGAAGTAGATAACTCCCCTAAATGCGGTTCAGTCCTCCTCAATGCTTGTACAGGGCAAAAAAGATCTCGTCTCACTTCACTGTTCACGATGCCTCATTCATGGGTTCATAACTGGTTTAAAAATATTTTTTTTTACTCTTGCACTGAATAGATCGGTATCATTACGGAAAAAATTACTGAAGTTTGGGTGTCGTACCATCCAACAGAGACCACCATGACCTATCTGCTTTATCCAGAGGAGGGAGAGAATAATGATTCGGCTATGCAAGTCCAGTGTAAAAGGCTTTTGCCATTGCACAATTCTCTTGTGAAATCAAATTACTTGTTCAATGTTTTTGGAATCCAAAATTTCCCTTTTGATATTGGTGGCACCAACATCAAGTGAGTCACTATGCTCGGCAGATTCAAAGGTACATTCCTCCCAGCGCCATTTTTCTCGATCCTCCACATCAAGTACGGTCCCAAAGTTCTATTTACTTAGCGTTAGTCAATCCCTTGCTAAAAAAAACTGTTTTAAAATGTAACGTCAAGGAGATTTGCTGTTGAATATTGGGAACTATATTTATTAGCATTGTGCGATAAATTGATCCTCTGCGCGCTTACAATAACCCTGACATTTCAACTGTGCGTGCGCATGTATTAATTTTTAATCGTTTGCTAATAATTACCACGAGATCAAAAATCTAAAAGACTAATGCGGTAAAAATTAAAATTATTTATGTCAATAGATCGCCGAAGAAAAATTATAAAATACTAACCAAACAAATTATAAAAGTGTACCTTTAAGCCTCCAGCACAAATCCAGTTTTTCTCTTTAGGTATGGAGAGCCAGTCAAAAAGTGCTAACTTTCACCCTTATTTTCACCGCTTCGACAGCAGCAGTTAATTGTTAAATTTTCACTAGCCATTAAGGTGTCAATTCCAATGCCTTCAGCCAAATCAGCAGCGAATCGGTTGACTGAAAAGGCTGTTACAGCAGTGTGTGCAAATATGCCACACCCCCATGATGTTTTGTAGTTTTGTTAACTCTGTACAAGTCACCAAGAACCACCTATCTCATTCTTGGTCATAGTTATGGATATGGAGTAAACCATCCGCGACGGAGCCATCAAGCCTTGTTTCTGTGAGGAGAATGAAAGGTGGCTTCATGATGTGGATAAGTTGCTTAATTTCTGAAAATTTTGATTGAAGCCCTTGGCATTTAAGCATTTAAAGTAAGCATTTAAAGTGGCACTATCACCGATTGAAAGCAGACGAATTCTGACAACATCTAGCGTTGTGTAGTACCATCTAGCGTTTGCTTGCACCATGCGAAAGAATGCATAACGGCATTTCTTTTAACGAAACAAACAAGCCACGACATCCTTAATTATTGAGTGAAAATTTGGTTCATCTTCGTGCACCTGCGAGCAAGCTATAAAGGTTACCAATATCAATGTCCCCACGGTATTTTCGTTCGCATTTCAATCAGTGATAGTGCTACTTTAATGGTTAGTCAAGTCGATTTAACTGAAACAGTGCTAGTGCTACGGACGCTTCCAGGTTATATAGTTTCCAAAAGTAGAACCGAATGTTCTGTTTGGCGGGTTTCCGCCTCATCATCATTGTTTTCCGATATCTAGTTCAAGGTTCAAGCTTGGATTAATAACTACACTTTCGTTACGGGATAACTCACTTGCTAGACTTACCGCTCAAGCAACGCGTGCAAAACTCCGGTACAGAGATTCTAGTTTTCTCAATTTTGCCACGAAAGCACAAACTGCGGACAATGCGGAAGTGACGTTTAAACCATGCGACCAGCGCTTACCTCCTGTAGAAGAGCGTAACTAAATTAAGCACGATTGAACCGGCGGCCCTGCCAGCGTTTCATAAATTTATAGCGGTAAGTGTTTAGCATAGAAACAAAATTATTATTTGTGTGAAAGTAATTGGACCAGTTCATTGCTTTCCGACTTTATATGGATACAATTTCTTGTTGGGAAATTTATGAAATGTAACACCATGCACGTGTGGCTTGCCGTACTGTGGAATCACTCGCGCAGTCGCCATGAGCGCACGTCACCACCATCTTGGATTTGCCCGGAAATAACCATGCTGAAGCTTAGTTCGTAGTCGCTTCGTACAGATGGCGCAGAACGTTTTGTTCGCGAGAGATGGAAAGTTGCGTAGATTTCGGAGTGAGTGTATAGGGCTTGGTTCAAGCGTCCCTAAATTGCCTTCAATCTTGTCTCTGAAAAGATGGCCGACTGAGCCCACCCACCGGCTCACCTCGGTCATGTGGATCGGTATCAAAAGCTTTACATAATGGTACCGAAAGCCCCGTTGTGCTTGGTCTCCTTGTTATTCAAAATCCTGCAGCATGTCATCTTCGACGCACTTGGTTTAGAGCTGCCGCCCAAGCCTATGTTACATTCTCCATACCAATGCAGACTTCGTGTGAATGCATGTGCCTGTTCAAACTAGATTTCTCTCCAAACTGCTTCCCACATTTCTCACATTCAAAAGGCTTTTCTCCACTGTGTATACGCATGTGCTTTGCTAAATTTGACTTGTGCTTAAAAGCCTTGCCACACTCCCCGCACTCAAACGGTCTTTCTCCACTATGTATACGCATATGAACATCAAAATCCCATTTCTTTACAAAGGCCTTACCACACTCTCCACAGTCCAGCGGGTTCTGTCCATAGTGGGTAAGCATGTGTCTCTTCAAATGCAATTTGGCGTTATAAGCCTTGCCACATTCTTTACATTGGTGCGGATTTTGTCTGTGTACACGCAGATGCCTGTTGTAACCTGATGCATCTCCAAATGCTTTCCCACAATCTTCACATTGGTACGGTTTTACGCCACTATGCGTACGCACGTGCCGTTGCAAATCCGATTTTAATCCAAATGCCCTGCCGCATTCTCCACAACCAAAGGATTTCTCTCCACTGTGTGTAAGCATGTGCCGTTTCAACTTCCATTTCTCTTTACACGCCTTCCCACATTCTGTACACTTGTAATCACTTTCACCGCTGTGTAGAAGGACGTGCCTGTCAAAGACTGCCTCGATATCAAATGCTTTGCCGCAATCTTTACACTGAAACGTTCTCTTCCCACACTGTGTTAGCACGTGTCTGTTGAACGTTGACTTATCGTTAAAGGCCTCACCACATTCTTCACACTTGAGCGATTTTTCCTCTGCGTGATTAATCAAGTGTCGGGTTAGGTTTCCTTTGTCGCCAAAGGCCCAGCCGCATACGCCACATTCAAACGGTCTTTCTCCACTATGGACACGCGTATGCCGTTTCAGATCTGCATTGCGTCTAAAGTCTTTGCCACACTCGCCGCATTCAAACTGCTTTTCTTCATACTGTTTTTTTAACCTTAATATTTCTTCCCAGCCCTGGCCACTTACTTCGTCACATTTTGAAGATTCAATGGGTTCCCGTTTGATCATGTTTCGATGCTTCCTGCTCACGATTTACATATTACATCCATAATCTCCAAAATACTTAGGAAAGCTTTCTTCCCGATGAGAAAGCTACGAAACCCGCGCAGTGCGGTCACACCAAGGCCAACTGATATAGTGGCTGCGTTCCATGCTGCACGCCAGGCCGGTCGCTGAGTGCTTTTCCGGTATTAAAGGCACATTTCGCCTGCCTTATAACAGCCATCTGCGCATGTTACCATCGCCAAGGTCAATTGAAATAGTAGCCGTGTTCCACACAGCGAGGAACGCAGCTACTTTCTCAGTTGGCGTTGGGAATAGTATACGAAACAGCATCAAGTTAAAGATTGTTTCGTCAAACTGGAATGATTTTCGTATTTTAGCATCACAATTTCTAATTTTTTAGGCTAGTATATTATAATTTTTCTTCGGCGATCTATTGGCATAATTCATTTTAATTTTTACTGCATTAGTCTTTTAGATTTTTGAGCTCACAGTAATTATTAGCAAACAATTAAAATTATTACATGTGCACACACAGATGAAACGTCAAGGTTATTGTAGGTGCGCAAAGGATCATATACGTGTAGGATACAGTAAATAAAGTTTCCCAATGTTCAACAGAAAATCTCGTAGACGCCACATTTTAAAACGGATTTTTAGAAAGGGACAGACTAACGGTAAGTAAATATACCTTTGGGGTCGTACTCGATGTAGAGGATCGAGAAAAATGGCGCTGGGAGGAAAGTCCCTTTAACTGATGAGAGGCACTCAAGGTGCCGTCCAGTACCGTACGGCCCGAGAACCAAAGGAATTGTTATCTGAACAAAGTGTACGGAAGAAATTCTCAGTACGGGCCAGATCTTGCAATTTAGTCGTTATGCGTCGTTATTTTTACTCTCCGTTAAAAAATTAACAGGCAGCTGAATAAACAGCCCATACAACCCATCTACAGCGCACGCACGACGTCAAGTTTCGAGCCAAACTGTCTCTAACAGTGATGCGTTCTGTTCGCTCTGTTCGGTGGTTTAAGGAAGGTACCGTTTCTTGAGCTAACTTTGTGGTGTGGTCAAAGTCCTCCTGCCGGCAGTCACCCTAGTGTTAATTAGCTTTTCTTTTGGATTTTGTCTTCTTTTGGTGTGTTAAGGATTTTTGCTTCATACTTAGCCACATCTTAAAAAAAAAAGTTTTACTTATAAGATACGGCTAAGAAGCCAAGGTTGAGTTAATCCATAAAAATGTAAAAACTCAAAAGCACAAGAATAAAAACTATAAACAAAATGGACCTAAAGCCAGGTTAGAAACTGCCAGTAAGGAACCTGACTTAATACCTGCTGGAGCAGATGAGAAGTGAGGATGGGATTTTTGCTTAGCTATTTATATTGGTTTGCCCTGGTGAGAGAAATTGGAGATACCATGGTGCAGCTTGGTCCAGGGACGACGCTAAGGGGGCACTCGCGCCCCTATAATTTATGCCATCCCCCCCCCCCTCCCCATCATCAGATAAAAATCAAATGTATAAACGAAGACAATTCTGGTTTCTTATTAAGAAAACTGTGTTAGTTTCTTTCAAAGTGACAGGAAGGATTTGAGGTTACATCAATAGAGCCTAGTAGTTACTACTGAGAGTCGTACTGCTGAGACTTAAAATCTTCCTAAAAATTGGGGTAAAAACAATTAAGAACGTTGGGTGTGAGAAAACGACTTGCAGGAACATTATTTAATTTTTTTTGAGCCGGGGGGGGGGGGGGGGGGGAAGGGAGCATTGCAAAAGTATAATTTTTCGGTTCCCCCCAACCCCCTGGCTAAAATTGCTGCCCTCCCAGTAAAGTGATTCTCGTGTCGTCCCAGGTTTGGTCCCTAACAGCAGCCATATCTTTTAATTACTCATGCAGCGTAGAAGAAATTCCCACCTATCGGATGAACTTAATTGGGGTCATACACCTAAATTAGAAACGTCACAGCAACAGTTGAAATTTGATAAATTAGCGAAAAATTGAATGGTGCAGAGTTTGTGTACTGTCTGGCAGCATAGCTCAGTCTTGTATTCTCGGCTATTTCTAAGTTCCAAGCAAAGAACTATTTTTTAGTTAGCTTTACTTCGTAAATGATTCGACATTAAAGGCTGGCCGTGTGAGAAGACAAGATACACTAATCTGAATAAGAAACAAAAGACTACCATAACTGGGACTTGGAACCCTGGATTTCTGCTGACTAGGCCAGGTGCTTAAACCACTGTGCTACTGGGGCAGATTCTGGTTCCAGGTTCCAGCTGAGCTTAGTGTCTGCTCGGTCTTTCTCATTGTTGACCTAAATGTCACAAACATACATGAAGGAGGGAGAGAAACTTTGGTTTTTGGCATTCACAATAGAAATAATGCAAGCAATAAATAAAGAATAAATCACAAGTTAAAGGTACACTCCGCCTGCCTTATAACACCCAAGCGCAGATCGCCAATTGCGCATGTTACCAACACACCGTTTCGCCAGACTCGGCATAGTAATACAAGACCAACTGAGATAGTTTCTGCATTCCTCGCAGCAAGGAACACAGCTGCTATCTCAGTTGGTCTTGGGAATAGTAGATGAAACAGCATCAACGCAAAGATTGTGTCTTCAAAGCCGGAATGATTTTCGTTTTTTAACATCACACTTTATAATTTTTTAGGCAAGTATCTTATAATTGTTCATTCGGTGATCAATTTGCATAAATAATTTTAATTTTACCGCATTAGACTTTTAGATTTTTGATCTCATGGTAATTATTAGGAAACGATTAAAAATTAATACATGCACACACACAGATGAATTGTTAGCGTGCAAAGGATCATAGAATCCCAGGATGCTATTAAATTAGTTCCCAATATTCAGCAGAAAATCTCGTAGTCGCCACATTTTAAAACGGATTTGTAGCAAGGGTAAGTAAATAGAACTTTGGGACCGTACTTGACATGGACGATTGAGAAAAATCGCGGTGGGAGGAATTTACCTTTAAGCAAAGTTTGTAAACAGTCTTTAATGCAAACTACACACTTTGTGCTTTATTCGTTGTTTTTTGCTTTGCATCACACATATGGAGCTGATGTTACAGATTGTTAGTAACATTGATCAAAGTGCTGCCAAAAATGTTCGAGTATCATCGTCTGAGGTTTTGCTACCTGATATGAACACGGAAAGTGATGATGCCATTTTTAAAGTCAGAGCGTTTTGCGACTCTGTTCTACTTAATGCCACGCAGGGCTTGAATATAACTGAGTCTATTACTTGTACACGTAATCATGTCAGGTAGAATATTAATGCATTCTTCTAGCTTAAAAAAAAAAGGAGAGTGTGGTAGGGTCTTACGCCCTCCAGTCATGAAAATAGGGAACCAAAGTGTTAGAAAGTCATTCAAGCATAATAGGCAGTATTAAACTTGGAGAGTTCGCGGGTCTCCCTAGTGCATCTTTTGATACGACAGAAATAACTTCAACGTGATTAGTCCATATGTTCGTATTTATTAATATTTTATTTTAAGGGTAAACTCACATCCGACGTATTGCAGCCTTTCCTTTTTCTCCTCTTTCTCCTTCCTTCCAACTTGAATGAGTGAATATCATTTCGTGATGCAAAAGTACGCTATCCGACTGAATTCACATCTCTGCCTTCCCATTGTGAATACCGTAAGGGATATACCGATATTTTGATTACACTTGTGAAGTGACAGTAAAAACTGTTTTCTAGGCTGGTTAGGTCTATTTATGTGTCTACACCCACAGAAGAGTGGAATAATGCATCTTGGTTCAAAGAATATTGATAGAGATTATTTTCTTGATGGTACGAAACTCTTAACGTTTTGACAGTGTCTAAGACCTTGGTGTTATTATTGAGCATAACCTTTCAGTCAGCCAACAGTACGCTGCTGCTGCAAGCGCTAAAAAAAATGGCTGGGTTTCTTTCTCGGCATCTTCCAAAGCTTAATCCAAATGAGTTTTCCCAGGTTCACAAGACCCTTATCAAACCTCTTATTGAGTTTTCTGGTGTGGCCTGGGACCTGAAGAAGGACATCAACTTGTTGGAAGGGGCTCAGAGGTTATCCTCTCGCCTACTTATGAAAGACAGGCTCACATTAGGTAGACTTAAGGTAGCCAAGCTTCCTACTCTTGAACAGAGGAGAGAGAGCGGACGACTTATCGAGTGCTTTAAGATTCTGAAAGGAGAATACAACATCAATTCTTTAGAATTCTTCAGGCCCGCTACTACTACAAATCTTCGGGGGAACTCCCTGAAGATCCAGAAGCCCCATGCAAGACTCTAAGTAAGAAAGAACTTCTTTTCTGTGCGTGTTGTCAATGAATGGAACGCTCTTCCCGATGAGGTGTTTGGCAACCAACACAGACGAATTTAAGGTAGCCTTCGACAAACATATGCACTACCTGTAATCGTCCTGTTCCTCCTCCCCCCTTTTCCCTTGTCTTCCCCTGTTTCCTTTTTCTCTTCAGCTACAAGTCTCTGGCTTTGCTGTTTCCCTTGTATTACACTAAACTAAACTATTAAATGGCGGAACTATTTTTACCACACAAGTTTATGACAGTTGGTGAGGGTGAAGAGTAGAGGAAGTAGTTGTGAGAAAAATATCAAGGCAACAATGGAGAGAGAGAGAGAGGAGGGAAACGACGCAACACTGTCTTACGAGGGATACTATAGGGTGATAACGAGTTTTATGACGTTGCTCTTCGCCTGCAAAACAGAGTTAAAGGTCGAATGACGTTACAATGCAACTTCAAATACAGGAGTATACAGACAGATAGCGTAATTACAATAATGGCTATGGCCAGAGACTTGCAAATTGCAATAAGCATAAGGAGGGAAATGCTTAATGTAGACACAAGGTGAAATAGTTATATTTGAACCACTTGTAGGTTTACAATTCTGAGTAACATATTAATAATGCCTAGTACCCCCGAGATGACCAGCTGTCTCATAAAGACAAAGATGACCAGCTGTCTCATTAAGTGGTAAAGAGCAATTTGAAGGGAGTTTATACGAGGAGAACTAGCGGGGTTGAGTACCACTAACCACAATCCCCCTCCCTTGGTAAAAGGAGTTTGGGGTAAGGAGATATCAAGAAATTCTTTACAAATTAGTGCTAAATTTGATTTAAAATTTTTAAAAAAGTATCACAAAAATAGCAACATTTTCGACTGTAACAACAGCAAATACATTCTTCAGCTAATCAGATCGAATTACAAAGCATGTTCTTTTCCAGCTGTACTTCATTAGAGAACCTCACGTCCAGCTAGTAAATTCTTTGTAATTTTCTGATTTTGTTCTGTTACGTTGCATTGCGTTGTGTTGCACATTGTTGTGTTGCATATGTTGCGTTATGTTAAATAAATAAATAATTTTTTCCCCATAGGAGGTGGGTAGGACTTGGAAGGGTGCTGAGCGATTGATACCAATTCCGAGACGAGTTTGGGCAGCGTGGAGGGATACACAAAATTATTGGTGTCGCTTCAGAAACCGGGTGAGAAGCAAACCGTCCAGAATACGCCGGAAAACAGACACGGTGGATAGGTTGTAGCAAAGGTTACAACCCTACTGTAACTATTGTAACTCTACAAAGTCCCTATTGAAACTTGTTAGATCCATTCCTGTTAGTTCCGTCCGAGTTTTCAGGGCACCACGTGTTCCATCTGGTAATTTTTGCTCATTTTTCAGCCCAAAACTATAGTAAACTAAATTAAAACTACGCTAGACTAAATAATAACTAAATGCAAGCTAGTTTCGTTTAGTTTAGGTTAATTTTAGACTGAAAACTGAGTAGAAATTTCCACATAAACAACACGTTTGTCCCAGTAGGGGGTCCCAGTAACAAATTCTTCTCCCCAACCCTATAAATTCTTGACAGGACTTAAATTTCTAGGTCATGCATAGCTCAATTTGAACTTCGCAATAGTCTTTGAGCACAACAGTTGCTTGGATCCGTTTTTGAAGTTCAACATGAAGTGAATTCCGGTTGTCAGTATCGCACTCTTTGTCAATTTGAAGAAGGCTACTCCTGATGTTGGTGCCAAGAGGCAGATGCGGCAGATGCGGCCAAGAGGAAGATGCGCCCTTAAGAATATGCACCCTACTTTTTTTTTAAAATTACTAACATATTTTTAATATTAGTATTAGCTTTTCTTTATTTTCTTTTGATATTAGTTGAGAAAGGGGGCCAAATACAACGGAAAGGACGTAAACAAAAAGTTTATATTTTAACACACATCACATTGCTCGAATCGAATAGATGCATTCATTCACAACGGAGATGACAAAACATTCTTTCAAGGCGAAACTAACGCTTCTACACTTAACTTTGCAGTTCTAACTTATTAGTAGTTGTTCATGTTTTTTTTTTTAGCATAATGATGAAGTTAAAAAAACTATTATTCACTGAAACTACAGTGAAACCTCTTTATAACGATGTTCAAGGGCTTGCAAAATAGAATGTTACATCAGGTTTATTGTTATAAGCAATCACGTTGGCATGCATGGTTGCTTTAAGTGCATCAAAAATAGCATTGTTATAACAGGGTATTGTTATAACGAGGTCTAACTGTATTTTGCTTGGGTTGTTTCCAGGTTAACGTACTTTGTATTATAATGTAATAAAGCAGAATACTAAATGTTAAACATTCCAAGCTATACAGGAGGCCCCATTTTACAAAATGTACACTTTATAGTGGACAAAGTGTCGGGCACAATTGCCATCTTCCGGTTCATGCAATTGCGTCCATTAGGGTTTACCAATCTGCCATAAAATTTGTAATGAATTTGTTCAATAAAGTGTATTTATCTTGCAAAATAACGTCACCGTGTCAAGCCATACATGCAAAAATCTACTAAAGTGGTGGTATCCAGAATGTAAATTTGTCTGATGAAAAGAGTGTGTCTAGGGAAAGTATACAGTAAAATACGCAATTTGTCGGATTTTGCCAGATGAGAGTGATTTTGTCGGGTAACCTAGATACCAGGATACAGTAGATTTTGCATGTACGATTAACATCGATAGCCAAACACTTTAAAGGGGCACTGTCACCGATTGAAAGTAGTCAGAATCTGGCAACATCTAGGGTTATTTAGTACTATTCTGGCACTTGCTTGCACCAAGCGAAGGAATGCACAACGGTATTTCATTTAGCGAAACAAACAAACCACGACCTCTTTAATTATTGAATTAAAATGTGGTACGTCCTCGTGCACCTGGGAGCAAGCCTAAAAGGTTGATAATATCACTGCCGCTAGATGGCACCATGGTATTTTCGTCCGCTTTTCAATAGATGATAGCACCACTTGAAATGGCCATTACGATGCTTTCTGGTATTAGCTGACCAAATTTAAAATACAGGCAGTAAGTAAAACACTTAAACTTTTACTTCATTCTCATTATCCACCGCTATATGCTTATTTTTGTGGACCATAAGCATGTGTCGTCTTAAATTTGACTTGTGTCTGAAATCCTTGCGGCAGTCTAGACAATGAAAGGACGCCATTCCACAATGGACAAGCATATGGCTTCTTAAATTTGATCTGTCCCTACAGGCCATACCACACTCTTCACACTCAAATGGCTTCTCTCCTCTGTGGATACGTGTATGAGTATTCAAATTAGATTGGTCTCTAAATGCTTTGCCACACTCTTCACATGTAAACGGTTTTTCTCCACTGTGCACGCTAACATGACGTTTTAAATCCAAAGTAAACCTAAAGGCCTTTCCACAATGGACACATGCAAACGGCTTCTCTTCTTTGTGCAGCAGCAGGTGTTGTTTAAAATTTTGCTTATGGCCAAAAGCCTTGCCACATTCGCTACAATGAAATGGCGTTTCGCCACTGTGCACCAGCATGTGCCGTTTGAGGTCCCGTTTAATCGCAAAGGCCTGCCCACATTCCTCACACTCGAAGGGCTTCTCTCCAACACCGTGTGTAAACATATGCCTCTTATAATCCGAGATTTGTCTAAAAGCCTTTCCACATTCTTCACACTTGAACCGTTTCTGCCCACTACCGTGTGTAAACATATGCCTCGTATGACTTGATTTCAGGGTGAAGACCTTACCACATTCTTCACACGCAAACGGTTGTTTTTCACTGTGTGAATGTGTGTGCTGTTTCGAATCCATTTTGTCTCTACAGGTGTTGCACACGAAAGCTCTTCCACCAGTGTACAAACATGGATATTAAAACACACAATTTGACTTATAATTCTTCCAGTGAAAGTTTAGTGGGATTCAAACTCTTAACGATTTGAGTTCACTGGCGCCCAATCAACAAGACTATTGGTCTCAGCATTTCACCCAAATGCCACTTCATTCAACCCGAAGTTCTCCTTCACCATCATACAATCGTGAGTATTTATTTACACAGGCCGTGTATATCAGAGTTCGTTTGCGCACTAGAATTTCAGAAAATTGTACAAGCGGCTGCGGCGGGGGCCCAGAATGCAATGCTGCAACATGTAACAATGGTCAACAATACGCAAGTGCACAAGATCGGATAGTAGCTTACTCGAACAAGATGCAACGATGCTCGGGCACGGGGAAAGTAACATTGTCGTGGTAGCTTCGGGCTGCGGCGCATGGCCTAGGGCCAAGGCCCCAATAAATAAATAAATTATCGGCTGCGGCTCCGTTAAATGTATTCAATTGTTGTCGACAACCAAAATGAAATGGTCTTGGTTTTCGCTTTAATCTTTCAGTTTTAAACTGCATGGTGCAAAGTCAATAATTTTGAGGCCAGACCTCAAAATTGGACGGCCGACATGACTGAATGATTTATTTACTTCTTCAATGCAGGCTTCCGGAAGCTAGTTGAATTGTATGCCAGTCTCCATACACACGTATTCATGTAGTACATCGCTAATCAAACAAAGAAAACGGTTGCATACTTCATACAAATAAAATACGCACACAAAATACAACATACACACTCACATGAAACACAACAAAAATCTAAAACACGTACAAACAGATGTCTGACATAACCAATGAATAAAACCATTACTTGTTCCCTGGAATTGGAGTTCAAATTATAGTTCGTTGCGTTCGAGTGAACTCTAATCCGTTTTTATTCATGTACCTTCACAGCCGTGAGTATGGGGATACGAGCTCTAATACTTTTTTTTCCTAAACGGCGAAGCCATTTTTTGTTCAGCTAATTTAAAAACATAATTTGACTTGTAATTCTTCCAGTCAGTGAATGTTTACTTTCTTCTACGATTAAGCAGTTTAGTGGGAGCCAAACTCTATTTGAGTTCAGTGGGGCCCAAAGAACAAGGCTATTGGTCTCAGGATTTCGCTCAAATGCCACTCCAACTTTGACGGGGAAGACAATAAATAGGGAGAGTAGCGTAATTAGATGAACAAAAAACATTAGAGCTTGTATCAGCACACTCACAGGTATAAAGGTACACAAACAAAAACAGACTAGAGTTCACTCGTACGCAACAAACTATAATTTGAATTCCAATTCCAGGGAACAAGGACTACTCAATGGTTATATCAGGAAATGAACGTAGTTTTCCTTTAATGTGCACGTGTTTGTGTGTGTACATTATACAGGCTATATTTGTTTTTGTTGTTTTATATTTTAAGTCTGTTTCGTGTAAGTAACTATACGGTTATTTTTTATGTATTTTTTATCTTTCAACTTTGTATTAGCTTTGATGTTTATGGCGTCTGTTTTGTATGTGTTTGTGAGTTTATGTTTTCGTTCTGTTTCATGTGTGTGTGTATATTGTATTTTACGGAATCCACGACAGAATGCCACTCGGCAAAATGCCACGTCGTCAAAATGCCACTCTCAAATTGTATTTACTGATTCTTAGAAAGTAAATACATTTTTCAAAAGTGACAATCAAATTGCCACACTTCAATCGAATTGCACTGTCTACAGCTAGTGGATAGTGGATAGAAGATACTCGATAGTGGATACTAGGTACTAGGTTGGATATTGGATAGTGGGTACTGTATATTGGATAGTGGGTATTGTATATTGGATAGTGTATACTGGATACTGAATATTATACTGGGTACTAGCAAGAATGTATAGCAACCCTATAAATTCGTTGTAGGTACTGGATACTGGGTGATGTATACTGAATTCAGGATGCTGGATACTGGTCATGTCGTATCATGTTAATGCATACACTAATACATATTATTTAGTGTAACTTATAAAATAAAAACAATAAACAAATG
>JAHWFP010101793.1:0-11675 GCA_023313725.1 Lithobius niger | reverse complement strand
AAACCTTTAACGTTGAAATTGACAGGAAGAGAACACCCCTCACCGATAAGATAAGATAAGATAAGATTTATTGTCATCAACGTGACAAAAGGAAACCAGGAAGGGAAAGCTATGTTCCACTTATACCTGTCCTATATTATAATTGCATGCAAGTACATAAAAAAAAATAGGTTAAATTCAAAAATAACATAAAAATGTGCAGTCATATATAATAATAATAGGTGAAGTAGTAAAAAAAACGGGAAACGACCTTGCGAGGTTACAAATATCCAGTCTAGAAGTTGTAAGTAAAACAATGAAATGCATGAAACCGGTTCAGTGAAAGTTAAAAACTGAAGTGAAAAGTAAAACTAGAGCTATCTACAATTTTTAAAAAATGTATATAATAATAATAAAAAGTAAAGAGAAATTTCAAATACAACAATATAACTAATCAAAGATACATTTTAAAAATTTAGAAAGATTTACCTTTTTTAGGCCTTGTTTAAATTGATGGAGACTAGTAGACGCCACCACCACAGATGGAAGGGAGTTCCACGGCTGTACCACTCGGTTTGAAAAAAAGTATTTTGTACAGTCTCTTTTCATTACTGATACTGTGAGTTTAAGTGAATGACCCCGAGTATATTCGTTTCCGCGAATTTTGAAAAAAAGCTTCGGGTCGATGTTAACAAGCCCGTGTAAGATCGAAAAGGTGAGACATAGGTCTGCCCTGAGTCGTCTAAGCTCCAAAGATTCAAGGCCAAGATGTTCTAATCGCTGCCTATAGGATAGATTATAGCAACCACGGAGATATTTTGTGAACGATCGTTGAACAGATTCTACAAGTTTAATATCCTTAATTAGGTGTGGGGACCAGACCTGACTTGCATATTCGAGGATGGGTCGTACATAAACAGTGAATGCTTGTACTAATGTTGGGGCATCGCCTGATATGAAACAGCGTCTGATCATGTGACCAATTTTTTTTGCTCTGAAAACAATCTGAGTGCAGTGGTTTGAGGAATTTAGATCTGAAGACAAGTAGACACCAAGATCTTTTATTGAAGATTCGGATTTCAGTATGGAGTTATTTAGCGAATATGTATAACTTAAATTTGATCTGCCGAGCGGGATGGTCTGGCATTTCTGAACGTTGATTGGAAGCTGCCAGCGTGACGACCAATCTTGCACATGTTCAAGAGCAGACTGAAGAGAATAATGGTCATCAACTGTTTTTATTGATTTATAGAGTTTAATATCATCGGCAAATTTAGGCCTTTTTATACTGCTATTATGTGTCGATAGGTCAGAGATAAAAATCAAAAGAAGTGGACCCAAAACAGATCCCTGAGGGACACCACTAGTAACTGGCCTAGTGTCAGAAAGGAATTCTCACTGTCCGATCAGCTGTCCCACACTGACAATCATTACAGCTGCTTCGGGCCGTCATTTTTCACTGTCTACTGTCCCTTACCGACTTTCATGGCAGTCCCTTCAAACTTTCACCTTTTGCTGCCTACGACTCCCCATCAACTTTTTTCTGCACTCCAGCACACAGTCGTCCTTCACCACCTACTGTCCTAGTAAACAAAAATTGCAGTTCATTACGACATTCATCCTGCACTGCCTGCTGTTCCTGAACGCCATTCACTGCAGCTCTTTTTGACTTTAGTCCTTCACGGCTGTCATCCTTCACAACTTGCTGTCAGTCGCCGACACCCATCCCAGTTTTCAGCTTCAGCATGACACCACCACTTTCCTGGGACCTTCATCCTGCTCTGCCTAAACCCCCGAATGACTACGGCCAAGCCTCTGCAGTCCATCATCCGACATTACCCGTTGACGTCATCAACTACCGTCACTGTTTCCTGCTGCAAATCGTTTCAAGCCACCTATCCTTCACTGTCATTCGTCTACAGGTCGGCGCCACACGATTGAAAAGCCTTTCCCGACACAACCACAGCCTGACCACTGTTTTACAGCTCCACTGCCAACCTGCCCTTCGCAAACTACCTACCGCAGTCTCAATCTTTCCACTGTGCTGAAGCCGACTGTTATTACAACTTCCTGACACACATCTTTTACAACAGGTGGCCCTTACCAATAACCAAAGTAACCACCAACTCTCGTCATTTCCTTCATCAGCTGTCCTTCTCCGAGGACCACAATAGGACAATCCAGATAAGTGCCAGTCATCGGAAACTCTCCAACATATCTGCTTTTCAACCATTATGACTTGAAGCTCACCCACAAGCCTTCTTCCAAGATCATCGATTGAATCTTTCACTCACGACAACTGTCATGGTTCCAAGATATCCCGAACGGGTCCAACGACAAGTTCCTCACTCCACCAAATAACATGTCGTACTCAAGACCTTCAATTACGAACTTTGTCATTCTAACTAACATGATACAGCTCTGTCGAATCTTCACAAGGCACAGCCCTGCAAGCCCACATTCACTTGCTCAACTGACGAAAAATTGAGCGAAATGAAGGAAAATTTGAAAAGGGAACACTCTGAATTTCAACCAAAGCAACCTGCGCACCAATTGTCATGATCTGTGACAGCCGCAGGAAACGCTGGTTTCATCATAAAAAAAAAGGGGGGTTCCTTCATGCCTGTCACGAACCTTTCCGTTTCTCTGTCCTTCAAATCGGAAACGCAACAAATCTCCAAGACGACCTGTGCTTGTCACCCCTCATCAAGCAATCGTGGTCGACCGCCCATCCACACAACGTTCCTTCCCAGAGTGAGACCCATCCATGGTCCTCTCCTGCCTCACAGGACCATGTTTCAAATCCCTGCAATAACATCACCTGCCTTTTCCTGACCCACATGACCGTTTTCTAACAAGACTAACATCCAGTCCTCGCTGAACCGAAATGGAAGCTTGCCAGTGGACCTCACCTGCCAACTTCACACAGGAATGCCACAACACCGCCAAATCAATCGACAAAGATCCACAAACTCCCAGAGGTCGCATCCAGTCATTCTTCTCACCCCTCTCTGAGTGGATTAACGATCACCTTCCCCGACTCAAAACAACTCAGGTCAAGCCTGTCGCCCATCATACTTCCCCTCACCGCAGCAGCACTTGCAGTGACAACAACATCAGTGGCACAACACATGAACTCAAGACATGCGGCATCTTGGACCTTCCACGAGTGACATCGGCATCCACAACAATTCAAGCAGACTCACAATGAAGTCAGTCAACACAAACCATCACTCAAGAACGACATAAACTAAAGAAATCGGATTGCATGGTCTGAGACCCATCATCACTACCAAACATGTCATCCAATCCCCCTTAAGCACTGAAACAGACACCGACAAGACTGATGTCTTGAAGACAGACGTCCCATGCAGATGTCTGAAGCAGAAGCATGAATCATTCTCCATCTCGGACAACCACCTCCATGGATTAACTCAAATTGCCAATTTTCTGTTTCATATAGTACGAAGAGTAATCTTTTTGGGGGAAGCCAGCTCATAACCCTAGGGTACTTGTCAAGGGTGCCCACCACCTGAGTTGACAAGGTCTACTGAAAATGCTACAAATTTTCAGGTATTGTATATTTCCGAACGGTAAAAGAAACAGTATTTTGCCGGCCCTCCTGCCTGGCCGGCTGAAAATTGTTTCTGTTGCCTAATAGGAAATATACAATACCTGAACCCACCCTACCTCCCCTCTTGAGTCATCACTTGACATATCGAGAGGGAAAAAATGGCGGGCCGGTCTCGCCCGAATGCTTTAGAGGAATGCATGCGCAGGAGGAGTTACGCAAGCTGGCTGTCTCGACGCAACTTTAAACTCCAGCAAGAGAAGTATACTTCAGGGAAGAATGCTACAAATTTTCAGGTATTGTATATTTCCTATTAGGCAACAGAAACAATTTTCAGCCGGCCAGGCATGAGGGCCGGCAAAATACTGTTTTTTTTTTTTAAATTGTTTCCATGGAATCATGTAGTGGTGCTTCCTAGGGGGTTTCCAAGTTGCACGGAAAACCCCCTTCGGCTTTGTGAGGAGGCACATTTTTTATAATTGTTTGTTTGAATTGTCATGTGCAAGGAGTGCTCACCAGAGGCCAGAAATGGTACCAAAATCAGACTTTCTATATGCCGATGAAATATACATTACCTCTCCCTCTAATGCAATCTTCCTCTGGAGAAGAACTTGTTGGATTCCCTGCCAGCTCGGCAGCCTTCATGTGCGCATGTGCCGACGCTCTCCTCCTAAGCATTGGACCGGGACATTGTCTCATCTTTTTTCTCTAGCCCACATGCTGCGTGGTTGCTCTCCTCTTCCCCTCTGGACCCTTCGCATTCGGTGCGACTGCGCTGAGGCCTTCGGATTCCCTACTTACCTTTGGTTATCGTTCTGGGTTCACCGGGTATGAGGCTTGCACCTGTTTGCGACCTCACTACACATTAGTGTTGACCACTCTGCACGGACATCGTGGACTCTCCAGCGGTCATTGCGCCAACTGACTCTTCCATTTGGCAATGCGACCATCTCCTTCAGCCCTTTTGTCATTTCTTTGCAGGGGTCGCTTGTTTTTTTTCCCAGTATGTTAAATCATTGATTAAATCATTTTAAAATTAAAAATGAAATTAATACAGAAGTATAAGAAATATGAAAAATAAGATAAATAAGCAAAAACGTTTCCAACAAGCTCTAACAGTAGCTCACTATTTGGCTAAGGTTATGACTCCATCTGTTGTGGGTAAAGACTTATGGAAGAGGGTGTGATTCTGTGATCGATTAATTGGGCTGTGAAAATTATCCAAATATAGTTCCAGTTACGATAGGCCGAAAGGCTCATTGTGTTACTTGGTAACAGAAATTAATTAACCATGGTACGCTATTTACCAAAATTGTCCCTTGATTGTCACAAATCAAGGTGTGAATTTTCGGTGGTCTTTTATCTTTTAGATAGATCTCCCAGTTCCAGTGCTCATTAAATATAAAGATAAAGCCAAACCATTCTCTCAACATATGTTCAGCCAAAACGTTGTCAGTTCGGTATAGCCATTCGAATGGTGGACTTCACAGTAGGACAAAGGTGACCAGGCGGTGATCGATGTAACAGAACAGTTACACACTGCAACTGCCTCCACTCGCATGTGGAAAGGGTATTTTCATAGTTTTGACTGGTGCAATGCAAACGTCGAAATCGTTTAGGCTTAGGCAAAGCTGCCAATTTAGTTTCTTACTATCTGCAAAATACTGACCTTCAGTAATTCATGCTAAAATCGCTTATTTTGGCTTATCATTGCCCAAAACAAAAAATAAAATCTATTTTTTGTCGTCTCCGTGAGTTTTTCCCTCTGCCCGCCAGGCGCGCCACTGTGTCTACACACAGATGCGGCCGCCCTCTTGGCTAAACCTCACATTCGCTTGGGCACGTTGAAGCGTCAACGTGTTTTTTCTGGCTTGGAGCTCAATATGTCTGACGTGAGTGAATCTGAAGTTAGGATACGCGAAAAGATCAAAGGCGGAAATTTTCCGTCATGCACATGTGTCAAAACTCCGCAGGATTTACACCCTTCATGTCGGAAGTGCAGGGAATGTGATTTCGTAAACAAATTCTGTGATCTGTGTGCATTACACGAGGCGGCGGCCATTACACACGTTCTTCGCGCATGGCGGAAAACCGACAACAAAAGAGCTAATAAAGAAAAGAAGGCCGGTAAGCTAAGCATTGACGATCGTCTAAAATTTATGGAAAATGACCCTGATACTCCTGCTATTTTTCACGATACCCCTAGTGATGTTTCACCACTGGATTTTGATGGTTTCGGTCAGTCGGATCAAACGGTTTACACACCGAATTCTTTGGGTGCGGTCGTGATGGCGGCGAGAAACATGGCGGCGGTCACAGCTAATCAGAAAGCCGATGAATCCAGGGCTATTCTTACCAAAGACCTTAATAAATCGTTAGATACGAAAATCGACGTTTTAAAATCCGACCTTTTAGCTTCCTTTGCTGACCTCCTAAAGACCCATAATGCGAGCGGGATGAATTTGCAACCGTCAATCCCTGCGGCGGCGGAAGTGTCTTCACACAGTAACGATCGTAGTTTGACGGTGGATGGCACGGGAAAGCAGTTCAAAACTAGTAGTTCGGCCACCCAACAGTCGAGCAATTCGGTTTCAACGAAAGACCACACGATTACCGCCTCCAATTTAGGTAGCAAAGGTGTGAAGGGGGAAAAATGTAATGAGATTTTTAAGAGTAGCAATGGCAAGCCGTCACGATCGTCTCACGATAGGCAGATCGATGATAGTAATGTTGCAGCTAAAGTGGGCGATACAGCGAGGAAAAGCGGAAAGACGTCCACACCTAGCGGTCGTCATACGGACAGAAAGGATTCCGGAGGCGACCGCAGGGACAGAGCCGACACAGTGGTTAAGAGCAGTAAAGTGTCAAAATCCCGGTCCGCGCCCGAGAAAAGGGAGAGCGGACAGGGACAGGGCTCGAGATCGCTGGGCGACAGGGGGCGCCCTGAGCATTGCAAACTGGGAGCGCGAGGAGCGACGCCGGACGGCGATGGGTTCGCAAATTTCCTTGCTATGGCTAAGCGTCTGTGGGTTGCGGATGGTGAGAGAACGCCGCCGAGCGATTCGGAGAGCAGCGCGTCGCCAGTGCGCAGGAGGTCGCCACATCGCGGCGACGGTCGGCGCTGCACGTCGCCCCGCAGGTCGCGGTCCCCCTCACAGGGCAAAGGAAGGCAGACGTCGCCGGACCGCAGTGCTACGCCGAGAACGTATAGGTCTCCACTGAAAGACAAGTCTGGTCGGCGCCGACAATCGCCACAGCGCCGACAATCGCCACATCGCCGACAATCGCCACAGCGCCGACAATCGCCAGCTAAGGAAATTCCGGACTACGGGCGCGCGCAATTGGAAGAACACTTATTGGTGCTTCGGGATGCCTTAAAGAGTTGTTCTCAAAGTTTGTCAATGCCTGATCCATCATTAAAGGGACATGCTGACCGGAAAAGACAACTCGATCCAGAAACAGTGTCAGGAACAATGTGCAAGAAATCCAAAAAGGAATTCCAGGCAGATGATATTTTTTCTGAGGAGGATGAATTCGGGGACGAATTCGAGGACGAAGGGGAAGAAAAAGAAGAAGGTGAATGGCAGGAAGAGGAAGAAATAAACCCAGAATCCACAGATAGGGACGATCCTTTTGAGGAAGGGCCGGGTTTTATCCATTGGAAGACGTTTGCAGGCTACGTATTCAAGCATCTGAGAGAAACGAGATTTGGCAAGGAGGCCGTGCCGACGGAGGAAGACCCTGCGGACCCTCCCATGGACACACTAGCCAACTCGGGCAAAAAGAAGGTGGCACCGTTGCACCTCCCCCAATCCGCTGTAGCGTTTAGGCAGCTGCTTAACATCGAATCACTTACTCGGCGGGATGACAGACCAATTTCCCTGGCAAGACCGTTACCAGCACATGACCCGAAGAAAGCCAAAATGTTTTTTAGGTCGACGGGTAAGGGCGCTCCTTCCAAGAAACGATACCGAACCTTTCCAGAGGCAGAATATGTCACTGAAAAAGCAGAATTGGAAATGGATTCAGTGCTGAAAGTACCTGCGTTCATACGGACACCTCTCCACCAGCATGACGAAGATGAGGCTATCCTTAGATGTGGGATTCGGGCGAACTCTCACGCGGAGCTCGTGTATTCAGCTTCGACGGCGGCCATCAAGACACTGGTGCATAACAAACCCGAGTTGCGGGATGACGAGACAGTACGAGAATGCCTCCACCTCATGAAAAGGGCCTCATCCTTCCAGAAAGACAGCTTGAACTGGTTGGCGAGGCTATTACTTAACTCGGTTTTTAGGAAACGTGATGCCCTCCTAGAGTCGGCGGCCCACATCCCCACGGATGTGATGGGACAACTGCGTCTGCTCCCGATTCATGCGTCATCGGCAGTGTTCGACGGCAAACTGCTGGAACTGGCTCCGGATCTCAAGGAGAAGACTAAGCCGTCCAGTGCTACTGGAGGATCTTTTCCCCAACAAAGAGGTAGGCGGCCATTTGGTAGATTTGCTGGCAACTTCAGAGGACAGAGCTTCGGACCAGGGGAAGCCAAAGGAGTGCAAAGAAAGATGCAGGGTGATAAAATTTTGGATTCCACGCCCTTTCGAGAACAGGCTGCCCCTCCCCCTTCCCAGAGCAGGAGAGGTAATGCAGTTTTCGCTCGGGGAAGGAGCTCCTTCAGAGGAAGGGGAAGGAGGTCAAACCGTCAGTGACGATCACCAGATAGATCTTCTCCCGCTTCACCGTCCGGTGGGGGGGAAGATTATCAAGGCACCTGGAAGAGTGGCAACTACTGACCAAAGACAAATTCATACTAGATACCATTCAACACGGATATTATCCTCCGTTTTCCTCCCGTCCAGTGCTGACAGACAAGCCACCAGCCTGGATGGAAGGGACCGTGGTAAACAGGGAATTGAAGGAGGAAGTGGACGCCCTAGTGAGAAAAGGGGCAATGATTCTTTCACCGCTGGGTTCCAAGGGCTTCTGGAGTCCGGCGAGGGTGATCTCGAAGAAAGGCGGCGGAAAGCGACTCATTTTCAATCTCCGGAAGTTGAACTCTCACATCCTCATAGAGCATTTCAAAATGGAAACTATAGGAACAATCAGGGAAGCAATCCAACTGGGAGACTTTACAGCATCTATAGACCTAGAGGATGCTTACCTACACATACCACTACACAAGGAGGTCCAACACTTTTTTCGTCTGGGAGGAGTTTCTTACCAGTTCAAGACGCTCCCGTTCGGACTGGCCACAGCGCCTCAAGTGTTCACCAGAGTCATGAAACCGGTATTAGCAGAACTTCATCGCAAACACATTCGAGCGCACGCCTATTTAGACGACTGGCTGGTGAGGCACCAACAAGCAGAAGAACTGACGCGACAATTGCACCTTTGCGCTTCACTCTTCAGAAGACTGGGACTTGGCATCAATGCGAAGAAGTCACGGTTCACCCCTCAGCAAGTCTTCGTTTTCCTTGGAGCGGAGTTCGACACTCGAATAGGGCTGGTTCGACCGTCCAAAGAAAGGATAGAAAGCACAAAAGCAGCGATGCTAATGCTTCTCCGGAGAGAACGGATAACCGCAAAAGAATTGGCATCGGCCATAGGGATCGCAGACTCGAACGCGAGATTGGTACATCTGGGCCAGTGGAAAGTGAAGCCCCTCCACTGGTTCAGGAAGGACGAGTGGTATCCAAGAGTGAGCTGGAAAGACTGGATAAGCCTGCAGCATTTCCCGAGAGAGTGTGCGGAGTGGTGGCTGACGCCTGCCACATTGGAACGAGGAGTGCCAACAAGGGAACCAATTCCGGAGAAACTATTGTTCTCGGATGCTTCAGCGACTGGTTGGGGAGCCCACCTAGAGGGTGCACAAACGGCGGGATCCTGGTCAAGTCAAGAGATAAGCCTCCACATCAATCTACGGGAACTGAGAGCAGTGCGATACGCCCTTCACGAGTGGAAAGACATGGTAGCACACAAGGTCATAGGGGTGATGACGGACAACTCAACGGCGGTAGCCTACGTGCGCAAGGGAGGAGGCACGCACTCAAGATCCTTGATGGAAGAAACGTCGTCACTTTTGGTCTTCTGCGAACAGAACGACATCACACTAGTGCCCAGACACATAGCGGGAAAGCTGAACGTTTGGGCGGACGAGCTGTCGAGGGCCAAGACAGTCCCAACCACGGAATGGATGCTCGACAAGAGGGTTTGCAAGGCGTTGTTCGAAAAGTGGGGTCAACCAGTGGTGGACCTGTTTGCAACGCGGTTCAACCACCAAGTCCCAGCATATGTTTCCCCGTTTCCAGACCCGCAGGCGTGGGCGACCGACGCGCTATCCATTCCGTGGGGGGGAATGTTTGCATACGCATTCCCACCTTTCTCGATGCTTCAGACGGTGATCAACAAGATCAGGGAGTCCGACGGGGCATTCATTGTAGTGGCACCTCTCTGGCCGGCGGCGTCCTGGTTCCCGGACATCCTCGAACTCAAGAAAGAGGAACCAGTCCCCTTACCAGTCACGGAGAAACTACTGTCACAGCACAGAGGACGGACCCTTCATCAGAATCCTGGGATTCTTCATCTTCACGGGTGGCTACTTTAAGGATCAACCTGCAGAAGAAAGGATGCTCCGTGGAGGTGGCAGAAAGGATCATAGTCGGTCTAAAAGAATCGACGCGTAGGAACTATGAATCAAAATGGAAGAAGTGGTACGGTTGGTGCTCGGACAAGGACGTCGACCCGTGTAGACCGTCCGAGTTCAACATTGCAGATTTTTTGGAAGGTCTTTTCCATACAGGATTGGCACCATCGGCCATCAAGGGTTACAGATCGGCAATTAATTCGGTGTTGTCGTGCATAGGGCAAACGGAAGTGGTGGAAAATCGACTGTTGTCGAAAGTCATGCTTGGATTTGACCAGGCGAGACCGCGGACACGGACACTGTTTCCAAAATGGAACCTCCCGTTGGTCCTCAAGAGCCTGTCGGGTCCACCATATGAACCACTTCGGAAGGCATCTATATTACATCTAACCCAGAAGACCGTTTTCCTGATAGCACTAGCCTCAGCAGCAAGGCAGAGTGAGGTAGCGGCTTTTTCTAGGGGGCGGAACCATATTCGTTTTGCCAGGAACTGGTCCAAAGTATCTCTGTCCTTCCCTGCACACTTCACGGCAAAGAACTCGAGACCAGATGTGGCCCCTACACCAGTCACGATTCTAGCTCTAGGCCCGTTGGTGCACACGGGAGACGAAGAAAAGTTACAGTGCCCGATCCGCGCGCTCCGCCACTATTTGGTACGGACGGAGGACGAGGCACCAGCGGAAGAGGATACGAGCCCGTCACCTTTGTTCCTGCAGGTGGACGAAAAGCATGACAGGGCTATCAACAAAGCAGTGACGCCGTTCAAGCTGGGAAAATGGATCTGCGCGGTTATTCGGAGAGCATACGAGTTGGGAGCAGACTGTGCGGATCTTCCTCGCAACATAAGAGCGCATGAACTAAGGGCCCTCGCAGCCTCGTGGGCATATGGCTGCGGGACGCCTTTGGACGAGGTGGTGGCAGCATGCGCATGGAACAACCGGAACACCTTCGTGAGCCACTACCTCAGGGACACAAGTAGAGAAAGTGGTGCCACAGTGATCAGAGAACACGTAGTAGCTGGTCAGAGATTCACCCAGTGAGGGGCCGGGGAGGTGGATCACAGCGAAGATCTCACTAGTGTCAGCTAGAACGCGAGTGTAAACACACGCAGGAGAAAATACGAGTGCACCCTGGTGGAAGCAAACCACACGCAGGGAAACTAGCGCACAGGCAACGGCCAACGCACACAACGGACGGCCAACACAGGTGGAGGCAGTCACGTGAATGGCAGACAAGGGAGAGTGAAAAGGACGCACACACAGTAAAAGGTGGGTAACTGGTGCGACCAATTCCCTAGTAACAGGGTGACTAATTGTGGTTTTTTAAATGTCTAGTTTTCAGGTTATGTTCAGCGCCCACCGCCAGGGCGACAAAGTCAGCATGAATTACTGAAGGTCAGTATTTTGCAGATAGTAAGAAACGAAAATTTTAACATGGTTTAAAATTAGTTTTTACTATCCTAAAATACTCACCTTCAGTAAT